>CM066031.1:1750082182-1750116714 GCA_033557465.1 Ichthyophis bannanicus | reverse complement strand
AACAAAGCATGAACCAAGGGGGAAGTTGGGAGGTGGTTCAAGAATGAAATGGAACATGTACAAACTTGGGGGGGCTGCTCGGTTTGCTCTTCTTTGGGCTCCGGTTTTCTGTCGGGTTTTGATTCTGTTGGGTCGTGGTCAGCAAACGGAACATGGACTGGCTATCAGGCCACTTTGCATACAGCATGATCACCTGGTGACTATGCTGGAAATGAAAGGACAACAGAAGAAAGAAATGGTTGTTACATTTTATAATAAAGGACGAAACTTGAACAAGAACACCGTAAAGGAAATACAAGCACTCATCGAACGCTTAATCTCTATTCGTCTATGAGGAATGCCTATCAACACAACTATCAATTCAACTATATATGCCCTTAACAGCAGCTGCCAGCGAGAATGAAATTGTGAAGCAGGTTCTATGAACAAGTACAACAAGCTGAAATTGACAGGAAACATGCCAAACAGGATATCCTAATAGTCATGGGTGACTGGAACACAAAAGTTGGCAACAAAGAATGAAGGACACGTAGTTGGAAAATATGGCTTGGGCAACAGAAAATGAAGCTGGGAGAAAGACTGATAGAAATCTGCAAGACCAAACAATCTATTCCATCTCCAACACGTTCTTCCATCAACACAAGTGGTGACTGTACACCTGGACTTCACCCAATGGATTATAGAAAAATCAAATTGACTATATCTGGTGTAAGTCAACAATGGAAAGTTCTGTAACATCAACACAGACCAAACCTGGAGCTGACTGTGGTACAGATCATCAACTACTAGTATTCAAACCTCAATCTTAATTTGAAAAAAGATCAAACCGTCCTGAATGCAGCAAAATATGGATCATGAGAATCCTATTGATATTTAAAGACTATCTCCCTTCAAAATCGATTTGCTGCTTTCGATACAAATTCCAGAGCTCCCGACGAGTTTTTGAATGACATCAAGAAGTTTGTGTTGGAAGAAAGTGAGAAGTCTCTACAAAAGGTGAAAAAGCACAAACAAGCCAAAATGGATGACGGAAGAAACTTTGGAAATTGCCCAGAAACTCAGAGAAGCTAAAAAAGGCCCTAGGAGAAAGAAAGACAATCACAGAACTCATACAGAGATTTCCATGTGCAGCATGACAGGACAAGGAAAAATACTACACTAACACATGCAAGGAAATATAAGCAGAAACTAGTAGAGGACGAACAAGGATCAGCTTTCCTAAAGCTACGATAGGTTAAAGAAAAAGTTCCAGCCTCGAATTGGAATGTTACAAGATTCTCAAGGCTCTAGATTGAATGATGCTGATAAGATCAAGAAAAGGTGAAATGAATATGCAGAGTTTTTATAGGATAAAGATCAAGTGGACCAACCAGCCGGTCAAACCTGTACCTTATGCTCAGGAACCATTGGTGCTAAAGAAGAAGTTGAAGTCGCATTGAAAGTCTTATCAAAGAACAAAGCACCAGGTATTGATAGCATTCCTATAGACGTAATTACAGCAATCTGATGCAAGCTTTTACCATACTTACCAGTCTCTGCCGAAGACTATGGAAGACAACATCATGGCCAACTGACTGGAAAAGATCTTTGTTTATATCAATACTAAAGAAAGGTGCTTCCAATTGACTGTGGAAATTAGCGCACAAATCGTTCGAATCCGCACATGCCAGCAAGATTCTCCTGAAGATTATTCACAAGCGACTACAACCATACCTGGGAGAGAACTACCTGAAGTACAAGCATGGTTCAGGAAGGCGCGTAATGAGAGACATCATTGCTGATTTGATAGTTGGATCCTTGAAAAGACTAAAGAATACCAAAAAGATATCTATTTTGTGCTTATTCGACTATAGCAAGGCTTTTGACTGTGTAAAACCATGAGACACTCGGGGCCCCATTAAGAAGCATGGTCTACCATAACACCTGATCGTTCTTTGCACAATCTGTACATTGCTCAAAAAGCAACAGTTTGAACGTAACATGGAGAAATAGAAGCTATTTTTAAACCATTCTATTCTCCTTGTTCCGTTTCGAACTGTTGATGCTTCTTTGTTATGTGTTTTCTAGAGTAGGGATTTTCTTTTTTGTCTTATTTCACCGAATTCATCTTTTCTGTAAACCTTATCGATTGATGTTTAAATTTGTAAACTGGCCTAAACAGAAAAAAAAAACAGCAAAGGTGTCAGACAAGTTTGCATACTTTCCCCCCTACCTGCTTAATTTATACTGCAGAAAACAAATCATCAGAGAACGCAGGAGTGTATGAAGACAAACAGAGGTGTGGAAGATTGGTGAAAACTAATCAAAAACCTTCGCGTGCTGATGATACCTCATTACTGGCTGTAAGTTGAAGATGATCCTGAAACATTTGCTTCTCACAATCAATGAGAACATAGTCTCAAAATGGGCATGCACCTTAATGTAAAGAAGACCAAAGATCGATGACAAATGGCATAATCAACAGGTTCCTCGGTTGAAGGAGGAAGCAATTGAACTTGTGAACAACTTTAACCTACTTGAATCAACTATCATAAAAGAAGCAGAAAGCAGTCAAGAAAATCAGACGACGCATTGCTCTGGTGCAGAATGGATAGGAAAGACCCCCTTAGATAGATTCTCACGAGCGGAGTGGCTCTCTCCATACAAAGATTTCGACTTGTTCAAGGCATGGTATTTTCAATAATCATGATATGGATGGGAAAGCTGGAAAGATGAAAAAGATACAGGAAGAAAATTGATGCACTTTGAATTATGGGTGCTGGCTGGAGGCGAATACTGTGGAGTACCCATGGACTGCCCGAGGAATTAAACCAGTTGGTACTAGAGGAGATCAAACACTAAGCTTTATTTAGAAGCCTCAGAGGACAAGACTTCGACTTTCATACTTTGGGACACTCATGCGACGAGAGAGATCATTAGAGAAAGCCATCAGGCTTGGCAAGATAGAAGGTCAACGGGCAAAAAAAAAAGGGGGGAGAAAAAAAGGGGGGGGGCCCCCCCCAGCACGGAGATGGAACCGATAACAATAACAGCAGCTACGGGTACCATTTTTGTCAACAATGAGCAGCCGGACTGAAGTTGACCGAACCACAGTATAGGATAGCATCGTCTTTTCCAGAGGGATGCCTGAGTCGACGCCGACTTGACGGTCACTTAACAACAACAACAATGAACAGAACTAGGCACTAACAAATACATACCCTAGCTTCTTCTACTTTTGCAATGGCTGGTTTCTGTGTCTTCAGCTACAAGTCGTCTCTAGCTTCCATTTCTAAGGGTTCATGAGTTTTCATCGACCCCGGTGATCATCACAACTGGCCAAGCAAAATAGGAAGTGCTGTCTTCCAGGCCCCATAGAAAAGGAATGGGATTTTTGGACCTGTGTCCATTCAGATTTTGTTTGGTCGGAGATGAAAATGGCCTTCATTTGCTTTGATTTTGGTCATTTATTTTTCATTGCAAATAACACATCTTTTCCATACAGGCATATAAACCTCTCTATACAAGTTATATACAAAGGGGTAACTTTCTTCCATATAGTTATGCGTTCCCCACAGGCATATGTCAATCTACACAACTGATTAGTTTGGGAAAATCCCTCTGCACTGTTGAACAAACTCTGGTAATGCAATAAACCATCATCAAACACAGCTCACATGATTCATTTTCCATAAGAAAGTTCAAATATTATGTGTAGTAAACTCACCCCACAAAATTTATTTTGTCCAATCTTCATTAGATTTTTGCTTGTGCTGTTTGATATTTTTGATTAATTTCTATACCATACTGACTCTGAATTTAAGGTTCAACAGATCCAAAATCTTTATGGGTCCTGAGAGATCAAATAACTGAAAAAAAAAAAGAAAAAATAACATGGTGGGCCCCATGATGTGAACATGTTGGACTTGGCTTAGCCAGTTACACACTAGAAACATGTGTAAGTCCCTATTCTTCAAGTACGTAACACAACATGAATGAGTCACTATTCTGTAAGCGTGCTCGTAAGTCCCCATCACATGTATTTGCCGGAAGCATGTTCATGGGGGAGGTAGTTTGGGTGAAGTATTGAGTGGGATCTAAATTCATGTGTGTAGATTATAATCTACACATGTAAATTTAGACCCCATTGATGCTTCTCACCAAAGCTCCTCCTCCCCATGGCCACATGCATTCCGGAAAATACTATAGGAAAATACTATAATATGAAGCCATTTATTTGCCAGTCTCCACTGCCTACTGTTATACCTCTTCTAAAGCAGGCGCAACTGCCTTGACTAGGTTCAGGGGAGCCAGTAGACCCTATTTTATAAAGTAGCCTCATGCTTCACTTTATAAAATAAGCTGTAATACAAACAAAACCTAGGAAAAAGGTAAATCAGGATCCTCTGGATCTAGGTTATGCTGCCTTAGAAACACAGAAACATGATGGCAGAAAAAAGACCACATGGCTTATCTAATCTATCCTTCCATATCAACTACAATAATACCTTTTTACCTTTAGAGATCCTCTGTGTTTGTCCCATGCTTTTTTGAATTCAGATACTGTCCTCGTGTCCACCACCTCCACGGGGAGACTATTCCATGGATCTACCATTCATTCCTTAAAGAAATATTTCCACATATTACTCCTTTCACTCTAATCCTATGTCTCCTTGTAGCAGAGCTTGCCTTCAATTGAACGAGATCCTGCAGTTCATTTATGCCATAGAGGTATTTAAAGGTCTCTATCATAGCGTCCCTATTGGCCTTTCCTCCAAAGTATACATATTAAAATCTTTAAGTCTGTCCTCATATGCTCATAATGAAGACCCTCTAACCATTTTAGTAGCCACCTTCTGCACAGACTCCAACCTGCTTATATCCTTTTGAAGGTGTGGCCTCCAGAATTGCACACAATACTCCAAATGAGGTCACATCAGAGACTTATACAGAGGCATTATCACCTTTTTTCAGCTGGCACTCCTCTACCTATATACCCAAGCATCGTTCTCGCTTTCACAGTCACCCTTTTTACCTGTTTAGCTACTTTAAGATAATCAGACACAATTATGCTAAGGTCCAGCTCTTCTTTTGTGGACAGAAGTAACCTCACCCCATTCACTGTATAGCTCCTTTGGATTTTTGCAGCCTAAATGTATGATCCTGAATTTTTAGCATTAAATTTCAGTTGCCAAATTCTAGATCATTTTTCAAGCTTTGCTAGATCCCTCCTCATGTTACCTTCCTGTGTGTCTTCCTCTTTTGCAGATTTTGATATCATCCGCAAACAAGCAAACCTTACCCGACAGTCCTTCTGCAATATCACTGACAATGAAGTTAAACAGAATTAGACCAAGGACTGATCCCGTGGCACACCACTGGTAACCTCCTTGTCCTCAGAGTGAGCTCCATTTACCTGTACCCTTTGTCTCCTCCCACTCAACCAATTTCTAACCCAATCAGTAACTTAGGGTCCATCCCTAGGGTGCTCAATTTATTTATAAGTTGCCTGTGCGGAACGGTGTTAAAGGCTTTACTGAAATCTAAATACACCACATCTAGAGCTGTCCCTCGGTCCATCTCCCCTGGTCACCCAGTCAAAGAAATCTATCAGATTTGTCTGACAAGACCTGCCTCTGGTGAATCCTTTCTGTCTCAGATCCTGTAATCCATTGGACTCCAGAAACCTCATTATTCTCTCCTTTAGTAGCCTTTCCAATACTTTAATAACCACACAGGTTAGATTAACTGGCCTGTAGTTCTCATTGTCATCCTTACGTCCATTTAGGCATAAAGGGACCATATTTGCCTTTCTCCAGTCCTCTGGCACTACTCCCGACTCCAAAGAGGCATTGAAAAGGTCAGACAGTTGAGCCGCTAGAAACATCCCCACGTTCCCTCAGTATTCTTGGATGTACCTCATCTGGACACATGGCTTTGTCTATTTTTAGTTTAGCTAGTTCCTCATGAACACAGTTTTTGAAAATTGTTCAAGATCCCCATTGCTTCGGTTCCTATTCATAGGTGTTTTCTGAGGTCTTGCTCCTGGCCCTTCATCTGTGAACACAGAACAGAAATATTTGTTAAGCCTTTCTGCTTTATCCTCATCACTTTTTGCATATTCCTCCCCTACACCATCGAGTCTGAGAATACCACTTTTGCTCTTCCTCCTCTTACTAACATATCTGAAAAATGTCTTACCCCCACATTTATGGGATTGGCTATTTCTTCTTATTTTTGTACCTTTGCTTTCCTGACTAAGTTTTTCCAAATATAGTTACCTTAAATTGGATGCACAGTAGAACCAGGCTTACCTATTTAGCAGTTGGGATTTAAACGAGGGTTGGCCCCATTTAAACTTGGGGGATGTAAACTCGTGCCCCGGTGCAGAGACAGGGCTGGTGCCTAGGTAGTTGCCTAGAGTTCCAGTCTTCCGAAGAAACCCATTGCTGCTGCTGTCACCCTGTGGTGCTTACCTTAAACTTTTACACCATTGGGCTGTTTGCCTTCCATCCCCTCTCAGACCACCTGATGCTGATTTCCTGCTGCATACAGGGGGTGGAAGCAAACAGCCACATTTAAAGGTAAGTACCATGGAGATGTTTGTGGTCATGGTTGCTGCTGCATGTCCTGGAGATGGGCAGAAGCAGCAATAGGCTCTGGAGGGGGCACAAGGAATGAGGTTCACCTAGGGCACCTCACCTCCTTGAGCTAGCCCTGCGCAGAGGATCAATGGGGACTGTGGTAGTGTGGCATGCAGTAGGAAGGGGTTTTCTGTACAACACAGGCAGACAGCAGTTCAGGGAAAACAAAAGCCATTTTAATCTGCCCCAGCTTCTTAAACCTCCACAAAGCAAAAGTCAGAACAGACAGCAGTTCAGGGAAAAGAAAAGCAGCTTTATTTCTGTCCCAGCTTGTTAAATCTCCACAAGCTGGTTCTCCTGGCTCTTCCTCCAGCCCCAATTAAAGTTCCTACCTCAGAACTCCTTTGCACGGCTTTCCTTGGAAAGACTTCTTGCTCCACAGGCGTCTCTTCCTCCTGCAGCCTGCTGGGTTCTTAATCTCTTCCTGTGAGCCATGTCCTCCAAGTTCTGAACTCCTGGCTGCAGACTCTCTTGAAGGAGACTATTGATAATCCCTCTGGAGTGGGATAGGTAACATTCTATAGGTCCCATCACAGGGACTTCAACTTGCATTCAAGTATGTGCTGCTGTTATAAGTTTTTGCAGCAGTGATGATCTCAGGTTCAGGCAGTGCATCGTTCAAGTCATTTCTGGAGGACTGGACTCAGTGGATCCTCCAGAGCTGCCTATAATGATGAAAAGCAACATGCCACCAACTGAACATCCTTTCCTCAAACATACTTTGCTCCCTCCTTCCCTTTACTTTCATGACACCAGAGTTCTCCTGCCACTGCACAACTGTAAAGGACATCTGGAGGAATCCAGAGGAATAGCAAAAGGATCCCAGGCAGGGCCGGATTTACCATGAGTGAGGCCCTACGCCAACAAAAATTGTGGGCCCCCAGCAGGGGCAGCACAAGGGGGGTGCGGGACCTCATTTGCATAAGGGGCCTCATTTGCATAAATATTTGCATAATGTTGCCATATACTAACTTTTAGTAAACGTGCCTCTTAGAGTGTATGGATAAAGAAAGACTAAAAGATTTCTACATTACTATAATCCAGTGCCAACCCATAGCAAACCCGCCGTATCCTAACAGCACTACCAGGACTCACAAAGCACCATACTCTACCAATCAAAAGGCAACACTGCAAATATTAAACCAATATATTTCAGAGAACAACAATACATGACCTACTGGGGAAAGAGAACAAGTGGCAATGTCAAATAGGAATTATATAAACAGAACACCTCAGCTCAGTTACACATGCAGAACATAGACCATCACCAAACAAGTAATCACAATTTAGAAACAGGAAGACAATAATTAAACTGGGAATCCCAAAAGCCAAACTTGGAATGTACAACACTGTAGAAATAAAACTATACATTAATTTGCTCTTGTACTAAACAAAGCGCAGACGTTAATTATGCACATTTACCAGAGCTGACATATTCCAATTAATAAATTCAAAATAAAGAGATATTTTTCTTCCTTTTGTGCATTTTTTTTCAGCTGCAATTGCTCCAGCCACTTTTCTTCTGGTTTCTTCGTGTCTTCTGCTAACTCTCCATCGTCTGCTGTCCATTTGTCCTTTCTTCTCTCTTCTAGTTTTTTTCCATTCTCTCTCTACATCTGCTTTAACATACTAATCTTTCTCCTTTTGCTCTTTCCTCATTCCTATTTCATCCACTCAAATTTTACCCCTCCATCCTCAATCCCCACTTACTCTCCCAATACCCGGCCAATTGTAGATTTTTTATCCCTCCCACACAAAATATTTTTCCCTTCTCCATTTTACTCTTCCAGCCCCATCCCATTCTAATCCTCTCCCAACATCAGCTCCCTTCTAGTTCCAGCCTCACCCAGCATCGATTCCCTTCTAGTCCCTGCATCAGCCCATTTCCAGTCCTAGCCACCCATCAGCCCATTTCCAGTCCTAGCAACCCCCAACCCAATACCCGTCCTAGCCCCCCATCAACCCACTTCCAGTCCTAACCCCCCATCACCCCATTTTCAGTTTAAGCCCCCCCTATAACCCATTACCAGTCCTAACCCCCCATCAGCCCACTTGCAGTCCGAACCCCATTAGCCCACCTCCAGTCTTAACCCCCCCGGCCCATTTCCAGTCCTAGTCCCCCCCCATAGCCCATTACCAGACAGCCCCCATCAGCCCACAGCCCATTACCAGTCTTAACCCCCGCCATAGCCCATTACCAGTTCTAACCCTCCCAACAGCCCACAGCCCATTACCAGTCCTAACCCCATCAGCCCACCTCCAGTCTTAACCCCCCAGCCCATTTCCAGTCCTAGCCCCCCCATAGCCCATTACCAGACAGCCCCCATCAGCCCACAGCCATTATCAATCTTAACCCCCCTCATAGCCCATTACCAGTTCTAACCCCTCCCCCCCAACAGCCCACAGCACATTATCTGTATTAACCCCCCCCCAAAGCCAATTACCATTTCTAACCACCCACAACAGCCCACAGCCCATTATCAGTCTTATCCCCCCCAAAGCCCATTACCAGTTCTAACCCCCGCCAAACAGCCCACAGCC
The DNA here is from genome assembly GCA_033557465.1 of Ichthyophis bannanicus. Lineage (NCBI taxonomy): Eukaryota > Metazoa > Chordata > Amphibia > Gymnophiona > Ichthyophiidae > Ichthyophis > Ichthyophis bannanicus. Next base: position 1,750,107,550 of record CM066031.1, on the reverse strand, counting down.
CATTACCAGTCCTAACCCCATAAGCCCACCTCCAGTTTTTAACCCCCAAGCCCATTTCCAGTCCTAGCCCCCCCCATAGCCCATTACCAGACAGCCCCCATCAGCCCACAGCCCATTATCAGTCTTAACCCCCCCCCATATCCCATGACCAGTCCTAACCCCCCCAGCCCATTTCCAGTCCTACCCCCCCCCCCCACTCGGCTCAAGTAAAATGAAATTTTAAAAAAGCAAACCCGCTGGCTGCTACCAAGGCCGCGGCAGCATAGAAGTCCCGCGGGGCCCCGTCTGCCCTGCCGAATCCCTCCTTCCGCGACGGCTTTGAGAGGCGCGAAGGGAGAGTGTCTCCCTCGCGTCTCTATTAAGCCCGCAGGGCTGATGGGAAATTTCCCATCAGCCCCTGCAGGCTTAACAGAGACGCGAGGGAGACACTCTCCCTTCGCGCCTCTCAAAGCCGGCATGGAGGGGCTCAGCCGAGGATTCGGCAGGGCAGAGGGGGCCCCGCGGGACCGTCCATGCTGCCGCGGGAACGTCCATGCTGCCGCGGCAGCTTTTTGTGGGCCCTTGCCAGCTGTGGGCCCTATGCCATGACGTACATGGCGTATAGGTAAATCCGGCCCTGATCCCAGGTATGGAAGGAGAATTTACTGCAAAGTAGAAGTTGCCCATTCAAAGATCCAAGGAAACCTCAAAAACCAAAAGGGACTTTGGAATTCAGGGAAGAACATAAATGAAGGGATCACAGATATCGGATTAAGTTTATGCCTGAACATGCAACAAGAATAAAATTGTATACAGTAGGTATGTGCATGGAAAATATTTGGGGGGCATTTTCAGTTCACTTTTGGACATTGGACAATATTTGGACTTTTTATTTTTTGTCTTAAACTTTAAAATACTTTTATACATGCAAAAACTATGTCACATCTGGAAATCGACTTTATGAAGGGGATTTTAGAAGGGACATCCAAATGCAATCTTGGACATCTGAAAAACATACAGGAATGCCCAGGTGCAGACATTATTTCACAAACATGTACATGCCCAATATGAATGTCCCCCAAATAGTAGTTCAGAAACTGGATGTCTAGGAATAGCCTAATGAGTAGTAAGATAACAACAGGGAAATCAGTGTTCAAATCACACTGCTGCTATCGTTGAAAGTGTGGGGATGATGGAGTGCTTTCTTCTCTGCACCTTCTGGAGGTTTTTCAGCCAAAATGAGCACCCTTCGTGCCTGCAGCAGGTCTAAACTTAGACATTGATTTACTAGGGCATTTCTGCAATCAAATCAGTACGTCTCAATCATGCTTTCACTATACCCTGTTCAGACTGGGACATCTACAGACCTGTCTTCTGGAGATGTCTCTGTGCCTGTTTTCGGCTGTCCAAAGCATGAAGAAGGCTTCCAAAATGACCTCCTCATTCAATGTTAGATCAGTTGTATATTTTTTGCATGCTTAAACTAATAAACTGAATGTGCACTAACAAATGTACATCCTTAGTATTCAGAATAAGATCGCTATTATTGTACCAGCTGACCCGTAAAGCTTTGTCAAAACACTACTTAAGAAAAAGCCTGCCATTTGTTAGACAGTAAGAGTTAGACATATTCTATGCCCAGGCTCTGAAGGTTATACCTCCCACTCTCCAAAGAAGAAACAACAACTGGGGAAAGAGACTAACTAGTGAGAGAAGGACCATCTGATATTTACCCCAGTGTTGTTAGGGATATGCATTCATTAGCATGCATAAAGTTAGGACTCGTTAAAACTTTTATTGTGCTCAAAATCTACTGGAAGAACTATTCTGGCAACTGGTCACAGTACGCACAAGTGAAGGGGCCATATTAGACTTGGTGCTTTCATAGTGGGAGATCAAATGGTGTGGTTCAGTATTAAGATTAGGAGAGAGTCTTAGAATTTTAGGAAAACTAACTTTGCAAGATGGGACAATACCTCAAGGACTCATTGGTGGGATGGGAAACAGCTGGGCGATGTAGAAAAGCAATGGACAAAATGAAAGGGGATATCTTAAGGGCAACAATAGTCTTCTGGAACCACTACAAACTCCAAAGAAGCATTGGAAAGGTCAGTCAGTGGAGCTGCTAGAATGTCCCCAAGTTCCTTCAGTATTCTCAAATGTATCTCATCTGGTCCCATTGCTTTATCTACTTTTAGTTTAGCTAGTTCCTCACAAACACAGTCTTCTGAAAATCATTCAAGATCCCCATCACTTCTGTTCCTATTTGTGGGTGTTTTCTGAGGTTCTGCTCTTGGCCCTTCATCAGTGAACATGGAACAAAAATATTTGTTAAGCAATTCTGCTTTATCCTAATCAGTTTCTGCATATTCCTCCCCTGCATTCTTAAGTCTGACAATACCTCTTTCACCCTTCCTTCTCTCACTAGCATATCTGAAAAATGTCTGTATTTTATGAAGGCCTCTCTCTTTTTCTTCATCTTTTCAGCTACTTCTTTTGAGAACCATAGTGGTCTCCTTTTTCTTTTGCATTTATTTACCTTTGTAACCTTTTAGTTACAACCTTTTTGTGAATTATTGGAAACACTGCTAAAAGAAGAATAGTGAGGTTTCTGGAGTCCAATGGATTGCAGGATCCAAGGTAGCATGGGTTTACCAGAGGCAGGTCTTGTCAGACAAATCTGATTGATTTCTTTGACTGGGTGACCAGGGAGTTGGATTGAGGGAGAGCCTTAGATGTGGTGTATGAAGATTTCAGTCAAGTCTTTGACACCGTTCCGCACAGGCAACTTATAAACAAACTGAGCCCCTAGAGATGGACCCTAAAGTGACAAACTGGGTTAGAAATTGTATGAGAGGGAGGTTACAAAGGGTACATGTAAAAGGAGCTCACTCTGAGGAGAAGGAAGTTACCAGTGGTGTGCCGCAGGGATCTGTCCTTGGTCCGATTCTTTTGTTACTGATATTGCAGAAGGGCTATCAGGTAAGGTATACCTCTTTGCAGATACCAAAATATGCAATAGAGTAGACACCCAGGAAGGAATAGATAACATAAGGAAGGATCTAGCTAAGCTTGAAGAATGGTCAAGAATTTGTCAGCTGAGATTTAATGCTAAAAAAATGCAGGGTCATGCACTTGGGCTGCAAAAATCGAAGGAAGCTGTACAGTGTAGGGGACGAAGAACTTCTGCCCACAAAAGAAGACCGGGATCTGGGTATGATTGTTTCTGATGATTTGAAGCAGCTAAACAGATAGAAAAGGTGACAGTAAAAGCAACAAGTTCCTGGAGGAAAAGTCCATAAACCATTATTAAGAAGGGACCCAGGATATCACTGCTTGAACCAATACAAGCATCGTGGAACCTGTGTCACTTGGGGAAACTGCTAGGTACATATGACCTAGATTTGCCACTGTTGGAAACAGAATACTGGGCTTGATGGACCTTGGTCTGACCCAGTATGGCATATCTTATGTTCTTATGAGAAGGATGCTTGGGTGTATAGGGAGAGGAATAGCCAGCAGAAAAAAAAGAGATGATAGTGCCTCTTTATAAGTCTTCGCTGTATTCAGAAAAAAACTCAAGACGTATTTATTCATTGAACATTTTGGTGACCTAAATGTGACTGAAAATCACTATCCAGCTTAGCCATCAATCATCTCTACATCCGAGCACTTACAATCACACTGTAATAAACTTACACACTAGGACAGTTGAGGGACCTACTTTAACATTATATTGTAAATATATCATCATCACTTTGCAAATAAGTTATTGTAAATATATCATCATATGTTCTGACCGGAAGTAATCATCTTTATATTCATTTTTGATTATTCATGGTTCACTATCTACCAATCATGTTATTCTGTAATAGTTTATAATGTTATAATGTAATGGTTTTTGGCTCAATGTAAACCACTGATTATGTGAAAAGCGGTATAGAAAACTCTTAAATAAATAAAATAAATAATAATAAACAGGATGGAGTCGGTGCAGAGGGTAGCTACTAAAATGGCTAGTGGTCTTCGTTATAAAGCATATGAGGACAGATTTAAAGATCTTATTATGTATATGTTAGAGGAAAGGCAGGATAATGGAGATATGCTAGAGATGTTTAAATACCTCCATGGCATAAATGCACAAGAGGAGAGCCTCTTTTGACTGAAAGTAAACTCTACTTTGAGGGGAACATAGGATGAGGGTGAAGGGGATAGACCCAGGATCAATATGCGGAAATATTTCTTTATGGAAAGAGTGGTAAATGCGTGGAATAGTCTCCCAGTGGAGGTAGTAGAAATGAGGACAATATGGGCCCCATTCTGATTGGGACCCATCCAGACATCCAAAAACTGGATTGGCCGGATTTGCACCCAATTCTGCACCTGCGGGAGCTACACCTCGCGGAAGCAGAATCAGGTGCAAAGGGCCTGAACAGGCAAGATGTGCCCCGATTCGGTCTCTCCGCATGTCCGGCTCCCTCCCCAAACAACCCTCCCAATGCTCCTGCATGGAGCCTCGGTGCCATGGTGCCCCATCGCCATGGCACTAGGATGCCATGCAGGAGCCCCGATACCCTGCACCAGATAAAAAATGCTGATCCCTGCCACCCAACTCCCAGTAGGGTCTGCCAAGGCCAGGGTCAGGCTCAGGGGAATCTTCCGCTGCCACTCACATGGGTTGAGGGGTCCTCGGGTGCTACTCTCCCCCTCCTTTGGGGGGGACTTATTCCACCTCTGAGGTGGAATACGTTCCCCAACCAACTCTGCCTTCCTGGACAAACAGGGCTGTGATTGGAATTGGCTCTGTACATCCGGGTCAGAGGTCCGCCTCCACCCTGATCATGTTCCACCTCCAGTCCTCCCCCTTCCGTCCTCGTCCGGAGCTCCCCGCACATCTCCTCTGCATGTGCGGGGAGCTTTGGGTTTGGCATCGGGCACAAATATTTGGCGAGGGAGGTACACCCAGATGGGTTGTACATCCCTGTTAAATGCTGCATGGAATGAACCCCTATCTGAATTCAAAAAAGCATGGAATAAGCACAGAGGATCTCTAAAGGAAAAAAGGGGACTATTGTAGTGATATGGAAGGGCAGACTAGATAGGCCATGTGATCTTTTTCTGCCGTCATGTTTCTATGTTTCTCTATCAATTATATGCACATTAACCTATAAATTAACATTTGTAGAACTGATTTATATTTATAAAAATGTTCTAACATATACAAAACAGTTCTGCTTACAAAAAAATATTTATTGTGTGAAATGAACCAAAAAAAAACATGAATTGGAGAAAAAATCCAAATGAAAACAAACCAAATACATTTTGTCTTTGGCCCCTCATATTAAGCACAGGTGAGACAGGACTTACCTAGTTGAATCATCAAAGGTATTCCTATGATAGACTAAAAGGAAAAAGTATTTTAGGATGTGGGAAGAAAGTTTGATGGGTGACCAGAAATATTTGGGCAGAATTTCATGATTGCTATTGAGTAAAAAGCCAACAGGTCTATATTAAGTGGTGATGACTGGCATTTTTTTTAATACACTGACTCCAGTGCAGCAAGAGCTGCCTCTACTCATACGGCATAGATATTCAGTACTGCTACAGTATATGAATAGCCTATTTGCATAGTCTTAGGATAGCTATTACACACATAATTGATGGCTCCATCCCATCTCAGCCATGGATCACCACATCACTATCCAGATAGTGCCATGGTGTCCGCAGGGATAGACAGTGTCACTATCCGCATAGTGACGCTGAACGTCCCAGTCAGCAGCACTTATTGGGATAGTAGCTGCTTCAAACTGATTTTTGTTGCATTCTTTCTTCTTAGTTGTGAAGTGTTTGATCATTTCAACTTCAAATGTCTTATGCCCTTGAATTCTTTTAAGATCATTGAGGTAGTCGTCAAATCCCAAAACGTTTTCGTCCACAGTGGTGTCACGTTTGCATCTCTGGTGTGTCATCTTATGTCTCTGTGAATTCATTCCTGTCTTTAATATCTGCCTTTTCCCACTAATGCAACATCCTTCTTCCTCTTACAGTAATTGTTGGCTCCTATGATATCTGCTGAGATACTTTTTGGCATAATCTACTGCAAGGAATTGAGCTATTCATTTCTTTCTGGTTTTACTGTATGTTAGAAGTTTGCTATTTAATCATTTTTGTTTTAGATTAGTTGTTTATTGAAGAGGAATAATTCTGTCAGTGACTGACCCCCAAGGAGTAGCAGTAATAGAGAAACAAATAATCATAAAAGACCTAAGTCTGGATTGCTCCCACTGCAAGGGGGATCTTTCTCCTTTGTTTTCTTTTCTTTGTACACTATTAGTAGTAGGCTTATCCTGGGTGTTCGAAAGGAAGAAGCAAGTCCCCTGGAGATGATTTTGATGGAATTGCTTTTTATGTTTGAAGAAATCAGTCAGGACTTTGAGGATTTTGTCCCTCTCTCTCACATAACTGCAAATATGGTGGTATTCAGTGACTTTGCTGTATTATAATGGATTTTGGTTCTGAAGGGTAGTAATTAGAACTGTAGTTTAAAATGTTTCCCCAATTTTTTGAATGTTTTTTTCATTTGGGACCTATTTTATAAAGTGAAGCACATGCGTACTTTAATTTATAAAATAGGAGTGAACTGACATGCCTGAAACTAGTAACAGCAGTTATACCTGCTCTAAAACCTACGTACATGAATTTAGACACTACCCATGCTCTGCTCAAGCACCACTCCCATGCACACCCCAATGGAAAGTACGCATAATGGGACTCACGTGCATGCTGTATTTTATCTATCACAATAAATCATAATTTATAATAATTCATATATACAGAATTTGTATTCTTTGCTAATCTGTTGCCAAGTGATTGGAACTATAAGGGTTTAGGGAAGACGCCCCTAGTCATAAGTGACCTATATACTTATCTGTGTGCCCTACAGCACTTGCAGAATAGGCACCACCCAAAACTTAAGAACATAAGAAATGTCATACTAGGTTAGACCAATGTCCATCAAGCCCAGTATCCTTTTCAAATAGTAGCCAATCCAGGTCACAAGTACCTAGTAGTTTCCCAAAAAGACACAGAGGTTCCATAATGCTTGTATTGGGGCAAGCAGTGGATTTCTCGGGTCTTCTTTAATAATGGTTTATAGACTTTTCCTCTAGGAACTTGTCCAAAGCTTTTTTAAACCCAGTTACACTGACAGCATTTATTACATCCTTCGGTAACGAATTCCCGAGTTTGATTACAGGTTGAGTGAAAAACTATTTTCTCTTATTAATCTTAAACTGGTTACACTGTAACTTCATTGCATGTCCCCTGCTCTTTCTATTTTTGATTGCATAAACAATTGACCTTCGTCTACCGTTCCACTCCATTCATTCATTTATAAACCTCTATCATATCTTCCCTCAGCCGTCTTTTTTCCAGGTTGAAAAGCGCTATCTCTTAAGCTTCTACTCATAGGGGTATCCTTCCGTTCCCTTTACCATTTTGGTGGCTCTTCTCTGTACCTTTTCTAATTCCGCTATATCCTTTTTAAGATATGGCGACCAGAATTACACAAAATATTCAATGTGCAGTTGCCCCCTGAAATGATACAGAGACATTATAATATCCTTTGTTTTATACTCCATTCCTTTCCTTATGATTCCTAGCATTTTATTTGCCATCTTGACAGTCACTGCAAACTAGGTGGAGGGTTTCAATGCGTTATCCATGATTATGCCTAAATCTTTTTCCTGGGTGGTAGTTCCTAATGTTGAACCTTGCATCGTGTAACCATAGTTTGGGTTGTTCTTTCCTAGGTGCACAACTTTGCACTTGTCCACATTAAATTTTATCTGCCATTTGAATATACAATCTTCCAGTTTGTCTATGTCCTCTTGCAATTTTTTCACAATCCTCTTAGGTTTTAGCAACTTTGAACACTTTTATGTCATCTACAGATTTGACTACCTCACTTGTTATTCCCATTTCCAGGTCATTTATGAATATGTTAAAAAGCAGCTGACCCAGCAAGATCCCTAGCGTGCTCCACTATTCATCTTTGTCCATTGGGAAATATGGCCATTCAGCCCTACCCTCTGCTTTCTATCTCTTAACCAGTTCCTGATCTACAATAGTACATGGCCTCCTATCCCATGACTTTTTAACTTCGCCAAGAGTCTCTCATGAGGTACCTTGTCAAAGGCTTTCTGAAAATCTAGATACACTATAATCGACCGGCTCATCTATGTCTACCTGTTTATTTACACCTTCAAAAAAGCATAAGAGATTAGTAAGACAAGCCCTTCCTTAGCTAAAGCCATGTTGGCTTTCTTCCATTAAACCATGACTATCTACATGTTCAGTAATTTTGTTCTTTATAATGGTTTTTACCATTTTGCCTGGTACTGAGGTCAGGCGCACTGGCCTGTAGTTTCCCGGATCACCCCTGGAACTCTTTTTAAAAATTGGCGTTACATTGGCCATTCACCAATTTTCAGGTACTTCAGATGATTGTAATGATAGTTTACAGATTACTAATAGTAGGTGTGCATTCTCATATTTCAGTTCTTTCAATACCCTTGGGTGTTACCATCTGGTCTAGGTGATTTGCTACTGTTTAGTTGATCAAATAGTTGCAATATATCTTCCCGGTTTATCAATATTTCTTTCAATTCTTCTGATGCATCATCTTTAAATACCATTTTAGTCATGGGTAACTTCCCTACATATTTTTCAGTAAAAAACAAAGCAAAGAATTCATTCAGTCTCTCCACCATGACCTTGTCCCCTCTTAGTTCCCCTTTTACCCTTCTTTCATCTAATGGCCCAACTGACTCTCTCACAGGTTTTACTATGAATGTACTTGAAAAAGTCTTTATTATGTGTTTTTGCTTCCACAGCAAGCTTGTTCTCAAATACAAGCAAGTTTTTCTCAAATTCTCCCTTTACCTGCCTTATCAATGCCTTGCATGCATAAATGCCCATTCACATACCTAAGTCCTTAAGAATAGGGACTGGTGTATTTCTAGCACATTACTGTCCATGCATGCTATATAGAATCATCTCCTAAATCAATTGTTTTGGAGTCTCTTTTCCCTCAGTCTGAATTATAAAAAATGCCATCATTGTTGTTGTTGTTAAGTGCGTCGAGTTGTTGTGGACTCATGGCGACCCTCTGGATAGTTGTCCTAAATTGTGTAGCTGCAGTTATTGTATCCATCCATCTCATTGTTGGCCTTCCTCTTTTGCGTTGACCTTCTCCATTACAAAGCATGATGTCTTTCTCTAATGATCTTTCTCTTTGCATGATATGTCCAAAGTATGAAAGTTGATGTCTTGCCATCTGAGCTTCTAAGAAAGCTTAGGTTTGATCTCCCCTAGTACTGACTGGTTTGTTCTTCAGGCAGTCCCTGGTATATGCAATATTCATCGCCAGCACCATAATTCAAAGGCATCAAATTTCATCTTGTCTATCTTTTTCACTGTCCAACTTTTGCATCCATATGACTTTTCCAGTCAGTTGGCCATGATGTTGTCTTCCAAATTTCCTGGCATAGCCTTGTAAATATGGTAGCAGTTGCAGTAGATTGCTGTAATCCTTCTATGAGAATGCCATCAATGCCTGGTGCTTTGTTCTTTGATAAGACTTTCAATGCTGCTTTGACTTCTTTTTTCATCACCAATGGTTCCAGATCATAAGCTTCAGGTTGAAATGGCTTTGGTCCACTTTATCATATAAAACCTCTGTATATTCTTTCTACCTTTTCATGATCTTCTCAGCATCATTCAACATAGATCCTTGAGCATCTTGTAACATTCCAATTCGAGGCTGGAATTTTTTCTTTAGCTCTCATATCTTTAGGAAAGCCAATCTTGTTCTTCCTTTAATAGTTTCTGCTTCTATTTCCTTGAATGTGTCATTGTAGTACTTCTCCTTGTCTTGTCTTGCTGCACATTAGAAATCTTTGTTGAATTCTGTGATTGCCTCTCTTTCTCATCTAGCTTTAGCTTCTCTGCGTTTCTGAGCAATTTTCAGAGTTTCTTTGGTCATCCATTTTGGCCATTTTTGCTTTTTCACTTTTTGTAGAGACTTCTCATGTTCTTCAAAACAACCTTCTCGATGTTATCCCATAATTCTTCTGGTGCTCTGTCATTTGTATCTAAGGCAGCAAATAGATTTTGCAGGCAGTCTTTAAATTCCAGTGGTATATTCTCAAGATCATATTTTGCTACTTTCATGAGTGGCTTGCTCTTTTTCAACTTTAGCTTGAGTTTGCATACTAGTAGCTGGTGATCTGTACCACAATCAGCTCCAGGTTTTTTTTGTTGATGTTATAGAGCTTTTCTATTGTTGACTTCCACAGATGTAGTCAATTTGATTTTTGAACAATCCATTGGGTGAAGTCCATGTGTACAATCACTGCTTGTGTTGCTAGAAAAAGGTGTTTGAGATGAATAGATTGTTGGTCTTGCAGAATTCTATCAGTCTTTCTCCAGTTTAGTGCCTTCTGAGCTGCGGATCTCATCTTCCAGCACTATAGAGCAATTTGTTTTGTTGTGACAATCCATTGGGTTTTTGTGGCAAGATATGGAGGCCTTTCTTCTGTGCAGTTTAAGTTTAGTGGTGTTGCTGTTGTCACAGAAATGTGAACCTCCGCCGCCAACACCATCCCATTCTGCTGCTGCCCAGATGGGTGATTTGTCTTGGTCTGGTTCCTCAGCTGAGACCTGTCTATCTTGGGAGACCCTGTCAGTAGTTAAAACTACTGATAGCTTAGCCCTCAGCATCACTGATGCACACAAGCCCTAACAGCACGACAAACTGCAAATCAAGTGAGGGATGCCATCATCATATCAATAATATTTCAAGGTTTTAATGTGATATATTTTAGAAAAATGTCTGTCTCTTTCAGTTGTGTCATGAAAAGATTGCCATATTGTAGTGCCCATTCAGCTGTGGATTAGGATAAATTATATTAATTTTGTAATCGTTTCTAGTATTTATTAGTGGAAGAGAATAGATGTTTATAGAAATTTATCACATGCAGTTATGCTATCTGTCTGGGGAACATTGCTGTATAGTGATACTACAGTACATCCATTGTTACCAAGAGAGTGTCAAGCACTAACTGTTTGACGTTCCTTTAGTAGACTTGTTTAATATATAATATTATTGACCCTACATTGGTAATCAAAGCTAAGATGGAGTCCAGGGTCAAAAAGGTGAGCAGGTTCTTCCTGAGAACTGTGATTAGCTCTGGACCATGTTGCCGAGGGAGAGGTGAGGTGATTTGGTTCTGCCTGCGGAAGTGGGGAAGGAGGGGTAACATGATTGTGCTCTGCACCTGAAATTTAAAAAAAAAAGAGGATTTCGCTCATTCCAAGGAGGTAGGGTAGAGCTCACAATTACTGAGGCAGAAAAACGAGGCCATGCAAGAAGAGTCATGTGCAGAAGGAGAAAGAAGAGTGAAGAGGTGGACAGGGCTGCAAGTCCATTGGGAGGCTGCAACGCAGAAAAAAAAAGGAAGCACCATGACAGAAAGAGGTGAAAACAGAGGACCATTGAAGAGGTCTAGTGAGTGTGTTGCCCTGTAAGAGAAACTTTATTGCTTTGGGAACTGAGAGGAGGAAAATCAGGAAAAACACCATCCTGACCTGAGTGCTCTGGTGAGCTGGAATAAAAGCCCAAAGTAGTCTGTGCGTGAGGCACGATCTGTGTCTGGTTTCAAGTACATACAGTATATGCCATCCTTGAGACTCATAGAAGTGTGAAACAGGGGCAGGAAGGGAAATGTTTGGGAAATACAATGTTCAGTCTCCATTTTTGTGCAAGAAGAGCATTGGGAAAAGCATGTGGAGAAGAAGAATGTGTCATGGAAAAAAAAATAATACGTAAGCCAAGCAGCTGTGTGATTGCAATCAGTTTATAGGGGGAACCACAGCAACCCTTATGAAAATACCTACTCATTGAGAAAATAATATTACATAGGCATCCCCATTGGAAGCAAAATCCCACATTAAGCAATCCCTAGCCAAAAGGGCTGAGGCTCAGAGGAAAATTCACCATTAATTATCATTTCAGAGAACCTTCCCTCAGGGAAGGGAAATTGAGACCAGCCCCATGGTGATGATGTAAGGTACAGTGTGAACCCCACCTGCCAGTCTAACTAGATTCAGGCCAAGGGAATGTTAGAGGCTATCATTCTGAAAAGAAGAAGCAACCCCTTCTAAGCTGCTCTTTACCTGCTAAGATTTGGGACTTGCTTGGGAAAGCAGTGCTGGGTGTCTGATGCTGAGATGTGAAGTATATAGTCCTGTGTGAGCAGAGTAAGAGAGACCATGTCCTGTGAAAATTCTGTTCCAGCCAGCAAGGTTTTAGATAGGCTAGCTATTGAATAAAAAAAAACATAAATCACATGTTTTCCTATCACGGTTCCAATACGTTTTTTTCAGAAGGGTTGTACATTACAGTTGGGAATGAAGCCACATTTGAACTGGTGTTGTATAGCTTGTTATTCTTTTCATTCATGTTATACTGCTCCCTACTACTACTACAATTATTAATCATGTATATAGTGTTATAAGATGTACGCAGTGCTGTACAAACATATAAAGAAAACAGTCCATGCTCTTAGAGCTTATAATCTAATCAAGACAGATAGACCAGTACAAGAGAAACAGGGAGGTTCAAATAGGGAAGGAGACAAGGAGAACAAGGAATTAGGAGCCAAATGCGGCCTCAAAGAGGTAAGCCTTTAGCATGGATTTGAAGAGGGGCAGAGAACAAACTTGATGCAAAGATAGAGGACATTTGTTGCATGCATAAGGAGCAGCAAGGTGAAAAGATTGAATTCTGGAGTTTGCAGAAGAAGAAAAGGGCATAGACAGAAGACAGCCAGAGGAGGAACGGAATTCCTGAGAAGGGGTGTTGAGAGAGAGAGAGAGAGAGAAAGAGAGAGAGAGAGGGGGGGAGATAATGAGGGGTAGTAGAGTAAATACATTTATATGTTAGAAGGAGAAATTTGAATTGGATACAGAAATGGAAGGGGAGTCAATGAAGTGATTTTAGAAGAGGGGTTACATAAGTGTATTGGGGCTGGCGGAAGATTAGCCGCGCAGCAGAGTTCTGGATAGATTGAAGAGGAGAGAGATGACACTGAGGGAGACCAGCAAGGAGGAGGTTGGAATAGTCAAGATGGGAGGTGACCAAAGAGTGGATAAGAATCTTAGTAGTATGTTCAGAGAGGAAGGGATTAATTTTGTTAATGTTATAGAGAAAAAAACAGGTTTTGGCTATATGTTGAATATGTGTGGAGAAGGAAAGAGGGGAGTCAAAGATGACCTCAAGGTTGCAGGCCAAGGAAATAGGAAGACAAAGTGTTGTCAGTGGTAGGGAAAGGAGGAAGGGGAGAGGAGGATTTAGGAAGAAAAATAAGTACAGTTTTAGCCATATTCAATTTTAGGCAACAGTGAGACATCCAGGCGGCGATGTCAGGTGCAGATAGATGGATCTGAGAGTCATCAGCATAAAAATGATACTGAAAGCCATGAGAAGAGATGAGGGCACCAAGGGACCGGATATAGAGAGAGAAAAGGAGAGGGCCCAGAACAGACTCTTGAGGTACACCAGCTGATAGAGGGATGGCAGTAGAGGTGGAACCTCCATAGCAAACACTGATTGGAGAGATAAGAAGAGAACCAAGACAGAACAGGGCCTCTAAAACCAAGTAAGGATAAAGTGTCAAGGAGGTGAGGTGGTCAACAGTATCAAAAGCAGCAGAAAGATCGAGAAGAATGAGAACTGAGTAAAGGCCTTTGGACTTAGCAAGGAACAAATCACTGGAGACTTTGGCAAGAATCATTTCAGTAGGATAAAATGGACAAAAAACAGATTGAAGTGGATCAAGAAGGGCTTGAGAGGAGAAAAATTTGAGATAGCGGCAGAGAACTGCATGTTCAAGAATTTTGGAAATGAATGGGAGAAGGGAAATGGGTCGATAATTAGAAGGACAAGTAGGGTCAAGTGAGAGTTTTTTGAAGAGAGGAGTGAATACAGTATGCTTGAAGACTGCAGGGAAGGTTGCAGTGGAAAGCAAAAGGATGAGAATATGTTGAGATGATGGAGTTGAGGAGATGGGTGGGGATAGGATCAGAAGAACAGGTAGTGAGTTTAGAGGGGGAAAGAAGAAGAGAAGTTTCCTCAACAGGGATTTTAGAAAAGGATGAAGGATGATAAAGGTTGAGGGGAAAGTTGGTAATGGAGAGGAGGAAGTGGGGGGTGAAGAAGATTTAGTGGGGAATTGAAGAGTAATTGTATTCACTTTGTCATGGAAATATTCTGCTAGGGTTTGGGCACAAAGAGAAGGAGGGATTGAAGATGGAGGTGCCTTAAGAAGAGCATTGAGAGTAGAAAAGAGACAATGAGGATTAGAGGCAAGATGGTTAGTCAGATGGAGAAAATAGTTTTGCTTTGTGAGTGCAATGGCGGACTGGAAAGAAGAAAGCATGAATCTGAAGTGAAGAAAATCAGAGAGAGAGAGCGGGATTTGAGCCAAGTATCCTAAGCTGAGCGGGCACAGGAATGTAGGTAGCGGGTAGTTGAAGACAACCAGGGCTAAGGTGAGGTGCACCTCACAGGACGTGGAATGGGAGGAGCAAGGGTATCCATATCTAGCCCTTTTCAAATCCAGGTTAAAAACTCACCTCTCTGAGATGGCTTTAGGATCCAGAACCTCTCAGCTTCCTGTTTTCCGCCTTTCTGTTTCCTTACCATTCCCCTAGATATATCCTAGTCCCCAATTGTTGTGTAGTCTGTCTTGACTAGACTGCAAGCTCTGATGAGCAGGGAGTGTCTCTTGCATGTGTCTGCACAGTGCTGTGTACGCCGTGTAGAACTACACAAATGATCAGTAGTGGTAGTAATTTGTTGCCCTAGCCAAACCTTCAACCACGTACCCCTCCCACAGTTATTTTTTAAAAATTAACATTGATCATTGGTATAAATAAAGAACGCTAAATTTAATTTCACTTCAAAAGGAGAATATGATACTGAATGACATCCCCAAGGCAGTGGGAAAAAACCCAGGGCCATTCAATGCAAGCACTCCATTGATGGCTGGGCCGGTCTGCCTCTTAGCAACAGGAAGTTGACATAAGAAGGGGCGGGATCAGCACAGCCATCGGCAGCACATCGTCATTGAATGCCCCTCTCCATGTCTGTCTTTTGTGGGGGGTTTTAGACTCCTGACACCCATGTCCCCTCAACTGCAGGTTGAATGGTAACCAGGGATGGAGGAGAAAAGAAAGATACTGGTGCTGGACCAGGAGCAAGGGCACTTTTTTTCCCCCGACTCGGAGTAAAACTGACAGGCATGGTAAACATCAATGCTGCCTGCCAGTTTTACTTGGCATCGGGGAGGTTGCAGTTATGGTTGCAGTTGGGGCTGAGAAGACTTAGCTTTCCCAAACCTCTTATTCTATAGGGTTCCTATGACCAATTTTAGCACTTGAAGCCAAACTAAGAGATTGCTCCAAAACAACCCCTTAATTTGGCTCCAAGTGTTAAATTTGGTCAGAGATATCCTGTAGTATAAAAGGGCAAAACAAAAATAAAATAAATAAATGACCACCTTTGCTCTGCTCTGTTATGAAGACGTTGAGAGGAGGCTCGACTGGGGGAAAGAAGGGGCTGAGGGGCTGGGATTCAGTGTCTACAATGAGCCCTCAGACGCTCCACAGACATGAGAGTTCTTGCAATTTGTTGTGGCTGCTGCCGGCCAGTCAGCGAGAGGCAGAGGCACACAGGGAGAGGCCAGGCCAGGGCTAGTGGCAAGTGAGAAGCCTACAAGGTACTGCAGCTGCTGTGTACACTAGCTATGCTTTCATTGACTCCTCCCTTTCCTTCCGTGATCATATCTCTCTCTCCTCACTAGACGTTCTTTCGCTATCCTCCACCGGCTTCGGGCTGTCTGTTCACTTCTTCCTCTCGGTTCTCTGGTTACTCTCGTCCTTGCTCTCATCGTTAGTCATCTTGATTACTGTAATATCTTTCTGGCCAATCTTCCCAATTACCAACTTAAACGCCTTCAACTCATTCAGAATACCGCTGCCCGTATTATTACTTTCGCCCGTCGCTTCGATCACATTACCCCCATTCTCATTCGTCTTCATTGGTTGCCCCTCCGTGTTCGGTTTCATTATAAACTCCTTATCCTCACTCATCGTGCAATTTACACTAACAACCCTCTATACCTGGCTGATTTAATTTCTCTTCACATGCCTTACCGTCAACTCCGCTCCCTTCACGCTAATCGTCTGGCTTTACCATCACTGTCCCGTGCACATCTAGAAAAGACCCGTCATGCTGCATTTTTCTTTCTTGGTCCTTGGCTGTGGAACGCCCTGCCTCCGTCCCTTCGTTTAGAACCCTCCTACCCTCAGTTCAAAGCCTCACTCAAAACCCATTTGTTTCAGAAAGTGTTCGATCTTCCTCCTGATTTCCCTCCCTGATACCGCTCTAGGTTGATGTTCCTGTCCTAGCTCAATTTGGTCCTGCTACCCCCTTTGTCTGCCTCTGTTGGTTGTGCTGGTTGTCTTTTGTCTGTATTTGGTTGTTGATTATTGTTTATCGTTTATAAGGTTATTGTGCTATTCTTTTTCTTTCTTTCCTATTATTTTTGGCATTCTTTTTCCGTAGTTTGCAGTGCTGCCTTTTATTTGTTTGTACACCGCTTTAATGTCCCGACAAAAGCGGTTTATCAAGTGTGAAATAAAGATAAGATAAAGAAAGAAAGAAACTGCTGCAGCACCGCAACGCTTATGTTCCTTTGGCAGTTCCACCCCTACTTGGTGACGCTGCAGAAACTGGCAGGATGCACACCAGAGATGGGGGGCAGAGCGCCGGAGCTCAAAGTGCCTCCGAGCCTGTGCTGTCTGCTGTTACTGTACTACTGCGGTGTCGGCATGGCTGTCTTCAGGGTGAGTTCAGCAGCTTCAGCCATTGTCATCATGTTGGCGCTCTAGGTGGCTGCCTAGTTTGACTATTGCTTCCTCAGGCCCTGACCGCTTGCAAGTCCTAAGGAATTTTATACCCAAAAAGTGAATTTTCAAAGGGAAACTTCCCGCTGTTTTCCTTTGAAAATCTGGGGGCTATTGGAGGTTAAATCACTTGCTGGAATTTCAAAATGAAATCCTTGTGCCTTGTATACCAACTTACTCACTCATAACGTTTAGGCAGATTAGCACAACTTAGGGTAGTGGCTGCATAATGTAACCACTGTTTACAATTGGGCAGTTCAATATAATATACTTTCAAGGACTGGTAGTGAATATAGGACAGGGTGGAAGGCAGAAGGAAGCAGCTGGGCTTAGGCAGTTTGCTTAGACAGTTCTCCACCAGGATCAGCAGCCAGATTAAGGGATGGACTGGTAGATAATATATAAGGCAGCAAGGAAGGTTATGGAGACCATTCAGCTAATTAAGTAGAACTGAATGAGTGGAACAAAGAGAAAAAAAATCAGCCAAGCAAATAAGACATGAAGAAAGATAGCGGTGTATACCTGAGAAGCAACTGTGTTTTCAAGAACGACTAACAGCATTTGACAAGCTGCTGCCAATCTGAAGCTCAGAAGAGGTGCAGCAGCAGCTGCTGCGGTGTTTAAAAAGACTGCTTATGACTGGGTAAGAGGCAAATGATTGACATCAATGAGAATTTTTGTATTGATTTATTTCATCCCCCCATTTAGCATCCCCTTCCTTCCCTTGCAGCCCATTTTATTTCCCATTTACCTTCTTACTGCTGTGAAACATTCCACCATTGTGGTAACATTGAGGGAACTGATCCGAAAAAAGCGCGGTATATAAAACCAAATAAATAAATAACTGGTTGCACGTGGCCTCTGAGATATGCCCTGAACATTAGGCATACAATTTTGAATCCGATCCAGCTCTGAACAGGGAACTAGTGTAATTATTTGTTTATCTGGATATAGCTCACACTTAATCCATCGGTAGATTGAAGTGAATTACATTCAAGTACAGTATATTCGCGTTTACAATCTAACAGCCACGTGTAATAAAACTGTGTTAGATTTTATAACGCAGATTTTACTTCCAAGCAGGCTTTTACTTTACTTAAGTATAAGGAGGTAGCTACTGAACTGTAGTAAAAGCACGTTTTGCTGCAGTGATATTTATCTCAGGAGTCACAAACGTGCGGCACCTCAGTATGGTGAGTTAATAACTCTTGATGCAATTATACATTTGAATTACTAACTGAAGCCAGGGACATTGCACAGTCCTGGCTTCAATAATGCAAAGATAATGATCCCTAAGTCAGGCTTACTAACTTGTAAAGTGGCTGGTTGGAATACTTCAATTCACCCTGATAACAAATCTCCCCATCCCCTACACCCTGACAACACCTATACTCAAATCACTATCCCCATCCTCAAAGATCAAATCCATGCTCTTCTCGACCTCTTGAAAGTCCCCAGCAACTACTGGATATTTCTCTGGTATCTAGCAGGAAACAAAAGCAATCCTTGGTCACTCCTGCCCCATCAGCAACCAGGGTTCAGAATGTGATGCTACTGCTAGGGGTCAAGTTGCTAAATAAGGTCATTTGCACTTTATCTCTCAGCTATCATTTTGAACCCTGATGACTGATAGGGCAACAGAGGCTGCAGATCACTACTGCTCCTCGGGCTGAAAACCAGGGAGACCCAGACAGGTGCTGTGAGGGGCAATATGGGGGTGAAGGCTTTGATTCAGAGGGGATGGATTTGGGGGCTATTGATGAAGGGAAGTTGTCTGGAGGGGCAGTTGTATGATGGAGGCTGGGTTTGGATGGGTGGTTGTCTGATGGGGGGACAAAGTTTGGATTGGGGGGGGTTCAGATGAAGGAGAGGTTGTCTTAGGGGGAGGGTAGATTTGGGGGTCATCGTAATGGGGAAACTTATAGGGGGGGAGCAGAGGATGGGTAAGAGCATTAGTTAACTACTGGCCAGAGTATGTGGAAGAGTACTGGGCACTCTAGGAGAACCTTCAGCCTTATACCTCTCTCCCCCCAATATTCTTCTAATTTAACTCAATCACGATCAATACGATGCCATCAGATCCACAACAGTCCTGTAACGATATACAATTGGGCATCATAAAACTTTGTCTTTTAGGTATGTGTGTGCCTATTCCCTCTCCATGTAAAAGAATGGATGCCTGTCTTCCTTTCTCTGTGATCTCTAATGCATATTCGCTTAGGGGGTTATTCCAATCCCAAATAGCAAGGGCTGGATGTCTGACATGAACGTCCAGCCCTCATCATTCCCCTAGACCCAATTCAGACCGTAGAGATCCCCGCAAGTACTGCCGAGATGTGTGGGGAGTCCTGTACGAGGGCAGGCCGGAGATGGAGCGAGGGCGGCCAGAAGTGTGACCCTCAACCTGACGTAAAGGCCTATTCCAGTGACGGCACTGTACGTCCAGGCTGAAGGACCTGGACAGAGGACTTAGTCCACCTCAGAGGTGGAGCAAGTCCCCCCTGATAGAGGGGGACAGCCATGCCAGGACCATCAGAGGAGGTGAGAAGGGCAGGGGGTTCCCCGCAGCCTGATCCTGTGTGTCAGGCCCATGTCATGTACTTTCAATATGGGTGTGGGCAGAGTTTGGGCAGAGGGCACATTTTCATGCTTAAGTTATGAAATACTATCACTTACACGAGTTCTTTAGAAATCTATGTGCAGGCATTTGCTCCACTTCTAGAACTGGTGTAAGTGCTCACACCTAGATTTAACCTGTGTTTTTGGCCACTTACACCCTTATTTTATAAAGACAAGTAGATGCTCACTTTTCTTTATAAAATAAGCTTTCAATGGGTGCATTCTGAGTGCCTAAAACTAGGTACCAGGTTATAAAATTAGCCTCCATATGGCTTTGAATGAGATTTCATATGATCCCAGAACGTAGAATCCATCAGAAAGTTGTCTGTAGCAATGTGCTTCAGTGACATACAATGACATCTGAGATTTTTCTTGGGAATGCTTGGATATGTGTATTATAATAACTACGTGTGACTTAATAGTAGCATGGACCAGTGTGGTCAGAATTTTTTTTTCAAACCAAGGTTTCTCCTTCCAAACAATGGATAGATGGGAAATGCATGCTTAGCCTGTTCTCCCAGGGGACACTGAGTGTGACAGGGGCTCGGTATTGGGGATCTCCGCACCAGACTGCTGCATTTCACAGGGCATCGGGGCTCAGAATTGAGGCTTGCCATAACTGACTGCACCAGACCACTGATCGGCAACTGGCATTACAATACTGCACTGGACAACAGCCTGTAAGTTCAAAGGCTCTCCACACCAGATTTAAGCAGTGCATGCTAGGGCAGGCAGAGGAATCCACCCCCCCCCCCCCCATGCTTCTCACAAGCAGCTTCAACTTACTAACCATTTGCTGCTTCCTGCTCCGCCTCTTCAAGCTGCCGACAAGAACATTTAAAAGCAGCTGAATCTCAGGTGCGCCCATGCCTAGCAGGCCTGTGCCTGAGGGCCACGCTAGAGGTCCTTTGGTGTGGCCCTTAGGCATGGATCTAGAATATCTGCTATTAACCTATTCTTTACATAGCTTTTGATCTCCATTAGATGCAACAAGAAGATATCATGATTTCCTGAATATACAGTATTCTAGATATTGCTGTTCACATGCACTAGATATCACTCTGAACAAAACTGTTGAATGCTAACCTAACCCAAATGTAATACTGAGCTGATGTTTAATTTCTTCTAAGAACTCTTGTCTCTAAAATATCTGCATTCACTCTATGCTAGCATTAGAAAAGAAATACTATAACTTCCGTAGCAGTCACGTCCTGATTCTATATATGGAAATATTAGAAAAAATAAATAATTCCTACAGCATTTGATATATCACCACACTCCTAATTTCTTCTCAATAGAGCCTTAGTAACTAAATAACTATCTAGCCTTAGTAGCTAAATTACTAAATAACACTCTATTTATCACACACAGCTCCTGTATCAGTCCAACAATCATAAAAATACTATATATAAACCATCCAGCAATCCTGAACAGGATAGGAACTAAGGTAAGATTACACATTAAAAATGGAAGACACAAAGCTATTTCAAACATTAGTTGATCTATTCATTATTCTAGCCATCACATATCAGAGCCAATCGTACCCCTTCTCATTTATCCAACAATATAATATACCTATTATTCAGACCCATGTAAGACTCACACCACCTTTGCCTTTTAACAAGGCAAGCGCGAGACATAATCAATATAATTTCAGACTTATCTATATCCCCACTCTCAGTAATAACACATCATACTTCCACCAGGATAAAACCAAACCAATCAAATGCCTACTAATGAATGTCAGATCTATCAGGAATAAAATTCCTGTCATGATAGACATTATTAAGAACAATAGCCCTGACATATTTTGTGTTACTGAAACATAGCTATCCGACATGAATACTATGCTAACTAACCAACTTCTATTACCTAGATATACACTATTACCAGTGCTCTAAGTCTACCAGATGAGGAGGAGGAGTCCTCATATTAATAAAACAAATATTCAATGCACCTCTGAACACAAGCTAAAAGCATAGATGACATGGATCTCCCTATACATAAATAAATATAATATATCGATATTATTTATTTATTTAACAAGTTTTTTATATCATCTTATCGTAACAATCAAAGCAGTTTTACATTATGTTTCAAACCATTATAAGAGAACTCATATTGGAAACATAGGAGGGGGAGACATGCAGGGGATGCTCGGGAGCATAACTTATTTACAGCAAACAATATATACATATACCAGGCGGCATGTTAAATAAGAGTTTGGATCCTGGAGTGCTAGGTGGTCTTTCCTAAAGTGATCTATAAAGAGGGAAGTTTTTAGTTGTTTTCTAAAGTCTTTTATATCCGTGGTGGACTTTATATCTCTGGAAGTAAGTTCAAAGGAAAGTGCCCTCTTCGTGGAATGGTGTCAATGGTTCTCTGTCTTCTTGGTGTATTGTTTGGTTTTGTGTGAATCAGATCCTGTGGTATTCCGGCAAACATGTTGTTCCTGATTTTGAAGATGGTCGGCTCTGTTTTTATTTGGAGAATGAGGTAATTGGCAGCCAGTGAAGCTGGTTCAAGAGGGGTGTTATGTGTTCATGCTTTGCTGATCCAGTGATGGCACGGGCGGCAGTGTTTTGAGCTATTTTCAGAGGACTGATGGTTTGCTTTGGTAGTCCTTGGAGTAGGGAGTTGCAGTAGTCCAGTATGGGTAGAATTACGGCTTGACAGACTGTGTGAAAATGGTTATGCTGAGAGGGGCTTGAGTCTACGAATAGTGGTCAGTTTGTAGAAAACATTTCAGGTGATTCTGTCGATATGGACTTGCCAGTTCAAGTGTAGGTCAAGGGTGATTCCCAGGTATCGGACTTTGTTTTTTACTGAGATAGGTGTGTCAGCAAGGTTGATAGAAGTTGGTAGGGAGGGGTGAAGGAGTGTCCCATGTGAGAACTTCAGCAATAGTAGTAGTCAACCAGGCAAGCCCGTAACATGTGTCCCCAACAATGTAAAACACCAAACAGTATCTTTTCTCACTACGCTGCATATGTATATAGTTTACCCTGTTATCCAAGTTCCATATCCTGTTAATTGTAATGACCAACATATGCAATTTGTCGGATGTTTCTGTTCCATGGAAACCGCGCTGATGTCGAATAGTGCGGTATATAAGAAATGTTAATAAAATAAATAAATAAATGTGATAATTAGTGCCTCTGATTTTTTAATGTTGATGTGTGGTTGCCCGAAAGCCAATCAATCTTCACCTGTATACAGTTTGCTATTGTTCTGTAGGTTAGGGTTATCAGGTGGACTTCGGGTATACGGAGCCATGATGTGTCCATCTGCATATATGTCATAGTGAACTTTGTGCGGCTTTTGAATATGTGTGGCAGACTGGCTGTACATAAAAGTTGAAGAGGGAGGGCAGAGAGGAAAGGACCCCTTGTGGGACCGCCTGTGCTGTTGAATGGAATGGAGATATTGGTTTCCCCTACTATAGGGTGATCTTTTGTTGTCCTGTCTGCATGAGGTCAGTATGAAAACACTCCGAGTCCAATGTTTTGTTAGTTTGCTTAAAAGGGTGTTGTTTACAATGGGGCATGTTTTGAAAGCAGAGGAGAATACTCGACAAAAACGAGCAGCTGAAACCTTATTTTTTATATTGTCAGTTGCCTCTTAGTAGGTTGTGCGGAGAATAGATGAGTAGCAGGGGCCTCAACATTGTGGTTGGGACGGTGCCTTGTATATACAGCAACCACGCGAAACACTAGCTGAGAATATCCTCTCACCTCAATATTAATACAGTATGGCCGCATCCAGCATTAAAGAAACTTTAAGATACTCCTAGGGGTTCTTAATCTTCCGGCACTCCCACTTCTACACAACTCACACTTCAATTGAGTTTCACTCAAGCATCAATTTCGAGAGCATGGATTGCCAACAGATCATGTCGGACACCTACACCATAACAAAGTCATACAACGGCATAATTACTACCAAAAATATCACGTCAACACACTTTTCTCTTATTGCTCTTCTGCACACGCAGCAAAAGTGCATGGTCAAACCATTTACCTTATTAATTTCACATCTCCGCGCACGTAATACTACCTATATTCTTTAATCTAACAGAAATTAATCGTCACACATGATTCAAAGGAATTTCAAAAGGATTAACTTCTTTGATTAAGAAGTGCTATTTCCTCATGCTAGAGAATGCCGTCTTACGCTAGGGTCGATGCTATACTAGCAAACAACTGGAACACCTCAATACATAATGCTGTTTATTTTCACTCTAAATCCAATACCAAATGCCAGCATAACCAAACTACTACAAAAAAATATTCAGTGAGAAATGGTATAGTCCATGACCTGAAAGAATATAACACAAAATTGAGAAGACTATAACATAAATGGAGGAGAATAAATGCTGACGGATAACAACTAACTTACAATGAACAGCTACTTCAAGCATTACAAAAATGTCAGGCAAACCATGCTAATAAATAGAGTGATCGGCTATATAAAATAACTGACTAAGACTCGCTCTCTACTATTTGAAATAGTCAATAACCCTTCACACAGACGGCCAACTCCATAAATAAACATTTTTCACCAATACGATCCACAAACTCTAGCAGATCACTGCATAAACATACTAAAATCATAGGAATATGCAGAAAACCGAATAAAACATGAATAATAACGTACCCAGTGAGATGGCAACCTTTCCACAGTATTGATTTAACACACATTAAGAACCTAAATCTCCAAAATTCATACAACCAACTTTTTAATTTTAGCGACTTCTGCCAAGTAAGCTAGCTAAAAGCATTACACAACTGAATTAGCCCCATTTCATACTCAACATGGTTTACCTTTCTCTCACAACTAGGAACTATGCCTCAAGTGCTAAAACATGCCATGATAAGACCAATATTAAAACATAAACACTATCAAACAGAATCCAAAATCATATAGACTCAAGTTTTCAAGTCTCCCTTTCCTGGCAAAAGTGATTGGAAAAAACTGTCCCAGAACTCACCTCCAAGATTATATTGAGCTGTACTCACCACTGGGATGAGCAGTTATAGGGTGTTTAGACCATATCATGGAGTATGAGAAACCCCTTCTTTTAGCCCTTTTTTGATAACACAGGTACACTACCAAAAAACTGCCCTCTCCAGTTTTGCAACTGATTCCTATAGATTTTGGGGGTGCTGAATCCAGGAAAAATAGCCAAAATGTTCCATCACGTCACGTTTTCTTGCAAAATTAGATTTCTTACCCATATAAGGATGTTCACATAATTTCTTTTTAGAGCCGACTGCAGGTTTATTTTCTTGGCCCCAAAATAGAGGTTGGTAATGGGTTAACTAACTAGAAACACTCCCTCATGATAATTTTAGAGTGTTTTGTAGAATTCATTTTATACATTAACAGGAACCAATTGGGAAGGGCGGGGGGCTAAAATCCCAGTTACGTCTCGCTGGCGCATGGTCTGGTATTTGCTTTCCCTGTGTCGCCCTCGCCTCGTTCGCGGTGGTGGGGGGGGGGGGGGGAGGGGGGTGGGGTCGCTCAAACACGGTGATGGGGGGTTGCGACTGGGTGAACGTGCTTTCCTGTCAAACTTTCAGTTTTCTTGCAAGTTCATTATTACCTTTTGTTTGCTCAGGGCGTAATCCAGCTTTATTTTATTCCGAAGTGGGTTCACTACAGTTGTAGTTTGCAGTGCTGTGTATTTGTGATGGCTCACAGAGCCAGAGGTTGCGTCAACTCTCCGGACAGTTTTTT
>CM066031.1:1749975778-1750081682 GCA_033557465.1 Ichthyophis bannanicus | reverse complement strand
ATTGTAAGATAGAACCCAGTAGCAGTATTGAATTAGCTTAGGTAAGCAGAACTGCAGTATTGAAAGATGGAAAAATACAGAAAACACATGTTTAAAAGTTACTGATAAGAAAAAGTACATCTGCAAAGAAATAATTGGGAGTGCTGACAGATGAGTTGCAGAGCCCAGCTCCTCTGCACGTACAAATTGGTTCTATAACCTTGAGAGTGTGAAAGTAACAAGTTGATGAACTGACCATTGTAATTGGGACTAGAAGGGGGGTATGCAGGTGTCATGCCCACTGGAGGGACATAATTGGATAAACTTATCAGTACCGGGACCAATAGAAGAGGTACGGGAGGTACGGGAGGTTACCGGGACCAATGAAATGTTTTTCTATACCTAGAATGGAACAGAAGTCTATAAAAGTTGTTGTAATGCTTGAAAACTTTGCTCAGCCATTTTGAAATTGCTTGGTTCGAGACTTGTGCACAAATAAATGATTTGGACCTTCTGAACAGACTCCTGGTATCATTGGTTTGTCTGCGCTTTGCTGCTACATATTCCTTGGTGCGTTGGCCGGGAAGTTGTGGAATCAAAGTGTATATAGGGCAATATACCACGACTTTCCGCCTCTATAGGCTTGGTCCTGCCGGGATCGCGCCCTTCCGACGAGGGCTGCTCCCTGGCGCCACCGGTCCCTTGTATCGGAGGGAGCTGGTCGGACCTCGGCGGGTGACGAGCCCGGCTGGAGTCAACGCCTCGAACCCGAGTGAGGGGAGTCCGAGGTCCAACTCATGCGCCTGCTTGGGAAGTTTGAGGACCGGATCCGGTGAGTATAGTTTTGATTTTGGGTCTAGACAGAAATAGAAAGAGCAGTACTGCCATTGGAACTTGGAACTTTGGAATTTGTAATCTCGAGATATTGGGAATTGGTAAGAGAGCATGATCACCTCTCAAGGAAGGGCCGAGTAACCCCGCATGGGAATTCGCGGGTGAAACCCCCATCCTTTTTGTAATTGGGAAATTGGAAAAGACTAGTCAGAACAGATAGAAACGAATGCATTCTGGGATACGTTGCTAGCATGATTGTGTGAACGAAGTGTGAATGAGAGGTCTGGCAGCACGGACCAAGTGAAGGCGGACCCCTGAGTAGCGCATTTCCTGACCGGGCGACCGCGTTCAGGTCGCGAAAAGGGGGAAGCGATTGTCGTCTTGTCTTGTTACTTGTACTTCCTTATACGTTTCCAGGGCCGTGAGGACCCCTTACCCACGGTCCGCCCTCCTTTTCCCTTCTGTCTGTTGTTGCGCGCACACATCGAAATGGGAGGGGCGGGGTCTACTAGAAACACTCCATTAGAATGTATGATCGCACATTTTAAAGAGGGATATTCAGGAGATTATGGTATTAAAATGACAGCAGCCCGTTTGCAGATTTTGTGTACTAGGGAGTGGCCCGATCTAGACCCCATCTGGCCCCGAGAGGGAACGTTCAAAGTAGAGATTATTCAGTCAATACACCGTAGAGTGCGGATAGCGCACCCCGATCAGTACCCCTATATAGATTCCTGGTTAAGTATTTGTGAAGATCCGCCCCCTGGGCGCAGCGCTGTTATGAGGAACAGTGCAGAATAATGTTAGCTAAAACAGATTCTAGACAGAAAACGGAACAGCCTAGAATGAAAGAGCAGGATAAGAAAGCCAGAAAGAAGCCCATCCTGGCAGATCCTGATTCCCCAGAAATAATTCTCAGGCAGCCCCGAACCCCAGGTCCAGTAAGAGTAGCCCGGCGTCCTGCCCCAGAAACCCCAGAGACGGCCAGAGCCGAGGCGGGACCCAACCCCTGATCCCCCTCCCGGAGGAGAGAAAGAGGAAGAATTAGCGGGAAAAGAAGAGGAGGACCTAAAAAGCGAGTCAGAAGTGGAGACCGAAGAAGGAGAAAGAGAGAATCCCCCAGATGAGGAGGAAAGTGTACAAATAATTGAGAAAGCCAGCGCTAGCACTAGTACGCCAGTGAGAGAGAAACCCAAAGCAAAACCTGTTGAGAAAAAGAAAGTGACTCCTGCAAAGGCAACGACGATAACCCTTAGATCCCAAAAGACACCCATGGCAGCCAAACTGTTTCCCTTACGGCAAGTCCCGGGAGTGCCCGTAAAGAATGATAATGATGAAGTGGTAGCGGGACCCCTAACTTATGTGTATATCCCTTTCTCTACAACTGATTTATTAAATTGGAGGTCGCATTACGCCTCCTATACTAGTAAGCCCCAGGAGCTGACAGAATTAGTAACTAGTATTATGGAAACTCACCAACCCACTTGGCCAGATTGCCGTCAGCTCCTGACCACCCTATTCACGACAGAAGAGCGAGCAAGAATTAGAAAAGCAGCTATTGAATGGATGGCAGAGAACCCTGTAGCTCCGGCACAGGGGCAGAATATAATAGACCGTCGAGAAGCAGCTCAGAGAGAATTCCCGAATGAAGACCCCCAATGGGATCCAAATACAGATGAAGGATCCACAGCCCTAGCCCGTTTTCGCCAAGGCTTTTTACAAGGCCTGAAAAGGGGGGGCCAGAAAGCTATGAACCTTTCCAAAGTTGCAGGAGTTATCCAAGGGATAGATGAGAGCCCAGCAGATTTTTATGAAAGATTAACTGAAGCATACAGAATGTATACTCCCTATGATCCCGAGGCACCAGGAAGTTTATGTATGGTGAATTCTGCTTTTGTAAACCAGTCTCAACCAGACATTAGACGCAAATTACAGAAGTTAGAAGGGTTTGCGGGCATGAATGCAACACAGTTATTGGAAGTCGCTCATAAAGTGTATGTGAATCGTGATACTGAAAGACAGAGAGAATGTGATAGAAAGATGAAGAAGAAAGCTGATTTTTTGGCTGCGGCCATAGTGGAACAGAAAAGGGGAGGTGTCCCTAGTCGAAGGAGCAGAGGAAGAGGGCGGGGTCAAGGCGGAGGCCGGACCCAGAGACTAGGCGTGAACCAATGCGCCTATTGCAGAGAGGAAGGACATTGGAGAGATACGTGCCCGCAACTCGAAGACGCCCAGCATGATGACGACAGCAGCCATCAGTGGCGAGAAGAAAGACGAAGCTATCCCCGAAGCCGAGGAGGAGCCAATCGAGAACAATTCCAGCGAGAGAGAGGAGGAGCCATTCAAGCATTGGCCACACCAGCCCATGATGAGAATGACGTGGATTAGGACAGACCGGGCTCCAAGTTTGCTTTAGGTCTCCAGGAGCCTATGGTCGGAATACAAATAGGAGACCAAATTATGGACTTTATGGTTGATACTGGAGCACAACATTCAGTAATAGACAAAAAGATAGCCCCATTCACTACAAAAGCAGTCACCATTATAGGAGCAACTGGTGCCAAAGCCACAAAGTCTTTCTTCAAAACCGAATATGCAGTCTGGGAGGACAGCAAGTAACTCATCAATTCCTTTACATGCCCGAATGTCCAGTGCCACTACTGGGACGAGATATGTTAGCCAAGCTTCAAGCACAAATATCTTTCTCTGAGCAAGGAGAAATGCAAATGACAGTAAATCCCCAAACCAAACCAGCAGGAGTGATGCTGCTGACAGTTCCCCGAGAAGAAGAATGGAGATACTACATTGATGATTCGATACAAGATACCTATTTTGAACAAACTTTGAAAAGTATTGATGCACCACCTGGAGTATGGGCAGAAGGCAGCCCCCAGGCCTAGCCAAACATATAGCTCCAGTGATTGTAACCCTCAAGCCTAGTGCTACACCAGTGCACGTCAAACAGTACCCTCTCCCAAGAGCCGCAATTGAAGGCATTCATCGCCACCTACAAAGATTGCTTGAGTATGGCCTACTAAAAGTATGCCAATCCCCATGGAACACTCCACTTTTGCCAGTAAAGAAGCCTGGGACAGATGATTATCGCCCAGTGCAAGATTTGAGAAGAGTAAATGATGCAGCTGAGACCATACATCCAGTCGTACCCAATCCTTACACTCTTCTAGGACTGATACCTGCTGAAGCTACCCATTTCACTGTACTGGATTTGAAAGATTCTTTTGCATAAGATTAGCCCCTGTAAGCCAAATATTGTTTGCATTCGAATGGCAGGACCCCATCTCTGGAAGAGGGGGCCAACTTACCTGGACAAGATTACCCCAAGGATTCAAGAATTCGCCTACCATCTTTAGTGCCGCACTGAATCAAGACCTTTCAAGCTATCCAGTAGCCCCGGGGAAGAGAGTGCTTCTCCAATACGTGGATGATCTGTTGATAGCTGCTGTATCAGAAAGTGAATGTATACTAGCCACCAAAGATCTCTTGCAGTTACTAGAGGAAGCTGGATACAAAGTTTCCAGAGCCAAAGCACAGCTATGCCAAAAAGAAGTGAAATACTTGGGTTTTCGTATCACCCAAGGAAGCAGAAGATTAGGCAGAGAAAGAAAAGAAGCAGTATGTAGAATTCCAACTCCAACAACCAGAAAGCAAGTCAGAGCCTTTCTGGGAGCGGCAGGATATTGCCGAATTTGGATACCCAACTTTGCCCAAATTGCCAAACCACTGTATGAAGCCACAAAAGGAGAAGAAAAGTCGCCACTGGAGTGGGGACTTGAGCAGGATACAGCCTTCCAAAAGTTAAAAGAAGAATTAATGTCATCACCAGCACTTGGACTACCAGATGTCCACAAACCTTTCCACTTGTTTGTACATGAAGCACAGGGAAATGCCTTAGGCATGTTGACTCAGAAATTGGGAAATTGGGAGCGACCTGTAGCCTACCTATCGAAACAATTGGACCTGTGGCCAAAGGATGGCCACCTTGCTTGAGAGCAGTTGCAGCTACAGCGCTACTAGTGAGTGAAGCAGACAAACTCACACTAGGACAGAACATACGAGTCACTGTGCCACATGCAGTCCTTGCCCTTATGGAACAGAAAGCAAATTATTGGCTCACCAATTCCCGAATGTTGAAGTACCAGAGCATGTTATGTGAAAACCCACAGATACAACTTGAAGTGAGCCATGCCCTGAATCCAGCCACCTTGATACCCATCAGTGAAGAACTCCCAGAACATGACTGTATCGAAGTCATGGAAACTGTGTTCTCCAGTCGACCCGACTTGACAGATGTGCCCATAGACAATCCTGACCAAATCTATTATGTTGATGGGAGCAGTCTCATCCTTGATGGACGACGCTGTGCCGGATATGCAGTCGTCACTCAACATGAAGTAGTTGAATCATCAGCCCTAGCCTCAGGCACATCAGCCCAGAAAGCCGAATTGATAGCACTCACCAGAGCATTGTTGTTAGGAGAAAAACTTATACTGAATGTATATACAGATTCCAAATATGCCTTCACTACCTGCATGCCCATGGAGCTCTCTATAAAGAAAGAGGACTCATCACATCCGGAGGAAAATCAGTCAAATATGGTCCCGAAATATTGATGTTACTTGATGCAGTTTGGGCCCCAACACGTGTAGCTGTCATGCATTGCAGAGGACATCAAGCAGGAAAAGGAGAAGTTGCCGAGGAAATAGATTTGCAGATGCCTCAGCACGACAAGCAGCTATGACAGGACAAATTGCCCCACAAGCTATGCCAATGCAAGCAGCATTGTTTCCAGTACCTTTGAATCTATGGACCCCACGATATACCACCAAAGAATTGGATTACTATTGTGACAGAGAAAATGGAGTACTGAAAGATGGATGGATTGAGCTGCCACCAGAAGAGGGCAGTCAACCTCCAGGACGAATAGTAATTCCTGAACTGTTAGGACCAGCCTTTGTCAAAGCTTTCCACGAAGCCACCCACTATGGGAAAAGTGCTATGGAAAAAGCACTCAGACCACATTTCTACATCCCTCTGATGACAACCATATCAGCTTCAGTAGCACGACAATGTCAAACTTGTGCCAAGAATAATGCCAAGCAAGGCCTTATTACAGCACCCCGAGTTCAGTCAAGAGGTGTGACCACCATGCACAACCTCCAAGTTGATAATACCGAAATGCCAAAAGCCAATGGATACCATTACCTATTAGTATTAGTATGTACTTTCTCTGGGTGGGTAGAAGCATACCCAACCAGAACTGAGAAAGCCCGAGAAGTTACCGAAGTCTTAATGAGAGAGATTGTTCCCCAGATTCGGAATTCCAGCAGTAATAGGGTCAGACAATGGACCCTCATTTGTCTCCCAAGTTACTCAGCAGTTAGCAAAAGCTTTGCAGATACAATGGAAACTCCACACTGCATACAGACCCCAGAGTTCAGGGAAAGTTGAGCGAATGAATCGTACCTTGAAAGCCCAAATGTCTAAGCTTTGTCAGGAGACACACTTGAAGTGGCCCCAAGTGCTCCCCATAGCTTTATTCAGAATACGCTCAGCTCCTGTAAAGTCAACAGGATTTTCCCCTTTTGAAGTTTTGTATGGTAAACCCCCACCAATAGTGCAGGGAATCAAAGGAAGTCTAGCCCAAATTGGTTCAGAAATAACCAGACAAGAACTTCTAGCTCTTAGTTTTGTTCTGCAGACTCTCCATACGTGGATCCAAGACCAGTTGCCTATCAACTTGACGGAACCCTTGCATCCCTCCCAGCCTGGTACTCGGTGTGGATCAAAGATTGGAAGAAGACACCGTTGGAACCCCATTGGAAGGGACCGTACACCGTCATCCTGTCTACCCCAACTGCAGTAAAGGTAGCCGAGATCGACGCCTGGATCCACCACAGCAGAGTCAAGCCCGCCGCTGATCCTGAACCTGAGCAGTGGACAGCAGAACAGCATCTTGATGCACCCTAGCGAGTTACATAGAGACGGCAACCAGCAGCATAGACACTACATCACAAGTGCTTTGCAGCGGTCAAGTCTTTCGAAGAGGATTGCTGTTTTCCATGCAGCAACAGTTTGTTTCAACGAACCTAATTTGTGTTTTATTTGACACACTACTTTGAGACTACATTGACTAAGCCAGACTTCACAAGCCAACTGAAATTGCTAAAAAGTTGGTCAATGTGTACTGGACAACCTGAGGATCTTCAATCAACACTCAGCACCCGTTAAATTGCTTCATTAGCAAACGGGACGAAGAATAAAAGACCGTCGTGATCAAGATCAGCAAGCTGAGGATTCAGAAGAACTCCAATCAACATCGACATGCATCTTTACTTTTGCTTTGCTTTGGTTGCCTTCTTTGGAGGTTTTGAACAGACTCATGCTTTACCTCCATGCACTGCCTGCATTACTTCTACTAGAATTGGACTGAAAGTAACTCAGACTTTGCTTTATCATTCTTACTATACCTGCAAGGGAACAGTAACTCGGTGTATCTATAACACCACTGAACTAAATGTTTGCACTCATGGAAAAATTAAAAGCATGCTATAATCCGCATCAGAATCCATCCTATTACACGTTGGAAATAAGATGGAAGGATGCAGATGGACCTATATTAGCTGCAACGCCACCACTTAAGGACATTACTAAACCTGCTGTTTTGAATTTTGATGCATGCAATGCTATTAATAGAGATAGTTATTCCACCTGTGGTACATGGGAGAAAGCGTATCGAAATGACCATAAGTATATGTGTCCAGAAGGTGCCACGGGATGGAGAAAGTGTACAGGTAAAAAGGAACCAGGCTATAGTACTGCCCCAGCAGCAGACTACTATTGCCCGTATTGGGGATGTGTTTTTTATGCTACCTGGAACACTGGTATAACTGATGAGAAAATAGATAAACGAATGGCTACTTTAACCAAGCCAACCACAAATGATAAATGTCAGAAAGATGCTTGTAACCCCTTACACTTACGTATACACAATCCCCATGCATGGAAACAAGGATATAAGTTTGGTTTACGTATTGCTGGAGGAGCAATAGATCCAGGACCATTGTGTATATCAGATTGAATACCCAAGCCCACAAGTCATCTAAATATCATATTCATAATACCTTTTATGAAGCCATGCATGTAAATAAGTTTGAGATCCCTCACCCTCACAGAATTTATTTCTAGAATTAGCCGGAGCAGTAGTATCTAGTCTTAAGATCACAGATTGTTATTTCTGTGGCGGAACCCAAATGGGAGATCAGTGGCCATGGGAAGCCCAAGAATTGAATTATTCCATGATTTACAATCAGACTGAATTACACAAGACTACCAGTGAATGGGTGTTAGCGCACTCAATCGTTGGACGTCTTTGCTATGCCAGAACTGGACCCCAGTTCACCCAAAAGGTAGGACAGCTGGTCTGTCTTAGCCAGAAGTACTATAATGCCACAACCAAGAAGATAGCATGGTGGTCAGGAATTGGACATCCTGAACCTCCTAACCCATTAGCCAGATTTCCTGAACTTGCAGGTCTATGGACTAACCTTGCCAAAGTCCAAGCCTGGCAAGCCCCACCTGGCCTATATTGGATCTGTGGAAACCGAGCATATGCACAACTCCCACCACACTGGGGAGGAGCATGTGTCTTAGGAACCATCAGACCTTCTTTCTTTCTTTTAAACACTGAACATGGAGAACAATTAGGATACCCAATATACACAACACACCGACACAAAAGAGCACTAAGACAGAAGAGAGGCCTTACAGATAGGCAAGTGGGAGAAGTGGCAAGGTGATGATTGGCCACCAGAAAGAATCATTGAATATTATGGACCCGCCACTTGGAATGATGATGGTATGTATGGTTATCGTACCCCAATTTATATGATTAATCGTATTATTCGCTTACAAGCAGTAGTTGAAATAATAACTAATGAAACTAGTCATGCTCTTACGCTTTTAGCTAGACAAAGTACACAGATGCGCACTGCGATATATCAGAACCGCTTAGCACTTGATTATTTGTTAGCAGCTGAAGGAGGAGTATGTGGTAAACTGAATTTAACCAATTGCTGTTTGAAAATAGATGATAAAGGTCAAGTAGTTGAAGAAATTGCTAAAGATATGCAAAGACATGCTTATGTGCCAGTGCAGACGTGGCACTCATTGAAATTTCCTAATTGGTTTGCTAACCTCTTTTCATGGGTGGGAGGATTTAAGACTTTCATCGTATTGGTACTAATCCTTGTTGCTGTTATCTTCTTATTACCATGTTTAATCCCATGTTGTATGCGTTCCATTCATAATACTATTGATAGTACAGTAGAGCGGAAGACCGCAACAAAAATCATGGCTTTATATACAGCCAGTCCTGGTAGAAATCCTTTAGCCAGGATGTGATTCTTCAGAAAGTGATTTAATTCTCACACCTTATTAAGTAATAGGGTGAGATTAATCAAAGGGGGGAATGTGGCAGGTGCAGGCCTGTGACCCACAGTGTCTGAACATAAGCAGGCCAGCATGGCTAGCTTGACCTGTAAATGAGGCCTGTGGAGAGGCATATAGGATTGCACATCCCCCAATATGCTGCTATTGTAAGATAGAACTCAGTAGAAGTATTGAATTAGCTTAGGTAAGCAGAACTGCAGTATTGAAAGATGGAAAAATACAGAAAAGACATGTTTAAAAGTTACTGATAAGAAAAAGTACATCTGCAAAGAAATAATTGGGAGTGCTGACAGATGAGTTGCAGAGCCCTGCTCCTCTGCACGTACAAATTGGTTCTATAACCTTGAGAGTGTGAAAGTAACAAGTTGATGAACTGACCATTGTAATTGGGACTAGAAGGGGGGTATGCAGGTGTCATGCCCACTGGAGGGACATAATTGGATAAACTTATCAGTACCGGGACCAATAGAAGAGGTACGGGAGGTACGGGAGGTTACCGGGACCAATGAAATGTTTTTCTATACCTAGAATGGAACAGAAGTCTATAAAAGTTGTTGTAATGCTTGAAAACTTTGCTCAGCCATTTTGAAATTGACTGGTTCGAGACTTGTGCACAAATAAATGATTTGGACCTTCTGAACAGACTCCTGGTATCATTGGTTTGTCTGCGCTTTGCTGCTACAATATGATACAAAATTTTAAATATTATCGGTATTAATGAACAAACAAACCTCTTCAGACGGGGGAAGCGGTAAAACTAGAGGGCATAACATGAAGCTGCAAGTAAACGGAAAGGCACATCAGGATACTTTTCATGAAAAGGTGGTGGATGCTTGGAATGCCCTCCTGATGGAAGTGGTGGGGGCAAATACAGTGACAGAATTCAAAGGCCTGGGACAGACACAGGTATCCCTTTACAAACAGAATCAACAACTTAAATATCTTTTATACTTTAACAAATGAGGGGGAGTGACCTGAACGTGGCGGGAGGTAAAACCACTCTAGCCACCTTACTGGGCAGACTACATGGACCATACTGGTCTTTATCTGCCATATATACTATGTTACTAGACTGAAATTCAGAGCCAGCCCTAGGCATGTGGGCATGTTGCCACACATGGCCCCACTCCACTATAGGCTCTGTGACAAGCTAAATTATCCGAACGGAGAGCAGCACAGCAGCAGCATTTCTCTGGGCCTGGTCTCCTCGAGCTGCCATCGCATCTCCTGCCTTGCTGTTGCTGTTGCTCAGACTACAGCACCAAAAAAATTGAATCCTGGTGATCTCACCAGCAACCACAAGAGCCAGATCTAAGCGAAGATAGCACATGCCCTCAGAGTAGGGTTAAAAACCGGCCGGTTTTCAGCCAGCCTGGCCGGTTTTTCCATGGCCAGGCCGGCTGCCGGCACAGATGTAAAACGGCCATTGAAAAGCCGTTTTTTTGTTTTGGCCGCAAGATCGGGAGCGGCCAGAGCAAAAAAAACGGCTTTTGTGCCGAAGTCCGCGGCGCGAACGCGATACCCCATAGCAGTGCAGCCGCTGCTTTGCTTTGTACAGAGCAGCGGCTGCAATACACTTACATTGAAAACTAAAGATAAATTGTGTAAGGAGCCCTCCGGTCATCAGAGCCCGAGGAAGTGATGTCATGGGGGCGGGCTCCTCACAGGTTGTCTTTCCTTTTCAAATTAACTTTAGCTGCAATAAAGTTAATTTGAAAAGGAAAGACAACCTGTGAGGAGCCCGCCCCCATGACATCACTTCCTCGGGCTCTGCGATGACCGGAGGGCTCCTTACACAGTTGTCTTTACTTTTCAAAGTAAGCGTATTGCAGCCGCTGCTCTGTACAAAGCAGAATCAGCGGCTTGGGGGGGGGGGGGTGATGGTGTGAGTGAACCAGCAAGGGGGGGGGGTGATGGTTTGAGTGACCCAGCAGGCGGGGGGGGTGTGGTGGTGTGAGGTGAACCAGCAAGGGGGGTGATGGTGTGAGTGCACCATCAAGGGGGGGGGTGAAGGTGTGAGTGAACCAGCAAGGGGGGGGGGGGTTATGGTGTGAGTGAACCAGCAAAGGGGGGGGGGTGGTGTGAGTGAACCCGCAAAAGGGGGGTGGTGGTGTGAGTGAACCAGCAAGGGGGGGGTTGATGGTGTGAGTGAACCAGCAAGGGGGGGTGTGTTGGTGTTAGTGCACCAGCAAAGGGGGGGGTTGTTGGTTTGAGTGAACCAGCAAGGGTGGGTGGTGGTGTGAGT
Source organism: Ichthyophis bannanicus (assembly GCA_033557465.1). Classification (NCBI taxonomy): domain Eukaryota; kingdom Metazoa; phylum Chordata; class Amphibia; order Gymnophiona; family Ichthyophiidae; genus Ichthyophis; species Ichthyophis bannanicus. The sequence goes on along the minus strand of CM066031.1, from coordinate 1,750,070,155 downwards.
GCACCAGCAGGGGAGGTGGGTGATGGTATGAGTGAACCAGCAAGGGGGGATTGTGGTGGTGGTGTGAGTGAACCAGCAGTGGAGGGGGGGGTGTTGGTGTGAGTGAACCAGCAGGGGAGGGGGGTGAGTGTTGACCCATCAGGAGGGGTGAGTAAATGACAGGGGGGGGGTGAGTGAACCAGCAGTGGAGGGGGGGGGGTGGTGTGAGTTAACCAGCATGGGGGGGTTGGTGTGAACCAGCATGGAGGGGGTGAGTGAGTGACAGGGGGCTGGGTGAGTGAACCAGCAGGGGAGGGGGGGTGAGTGGAGGTGAACCATCAGGGGAGGGGGGTTAGTGAGTCATCGGGGGGGGGGGCTGAGTGAGTGAACCAGCACTGAGGGGAGGGGTTTGTGAGAACCACCTGAGGGGGGGTGTGGACCTGAATCCCCCGGTAATTTTTTTGGGGGGGGCTGGTGGCAGGGCCGGGGATGGGACTCAGGTCGGAGAATGGGTGGTTCATGGGCGAGCCACAGGTGTCGGGGTTTTTTCTTGGGTGAAAAAGTTTGCAACCCTACCTCAGAGCCCGGCTTTTGGAGTGAGGTTCATAGACGTCAGGGTATGTGAAAAGTAATCCCAGTTTGTTTGACATTGCCCCCGAAAGAGAGGAGGGCTTCTTTTGAGGTGGTATGTGCTGGTACTTTCTGGCACCCTTTTTTGCCGCCGCCCTAGAATCTACCACAGTCTCCCCGACTTACATGTGCGGCCAAAGCAACCTTAGCTCCCCTTAAAGCCAGTAGCTGATGATCCTTGTTGCAATTATGTTTTTACTGTCCTGCTTGCCTCGGTGTCAGTCCCAGCCCCTCATCACAGGATACACCTGGCTGTTCTCTCAGTTCCAGGGCAGAAAGAATTTCCATTTTGGTACCCTCCTTCTACCATGAAGCTGTGTGACTATAGAAAAAACGGAAAGCAAAACACAAATAACTGTTTAGTTTTTTTGGCAAGCAAGTAACCTATAAGAGGAGAGAACAACAGAGTTTCCTCACCAGTACCACTGCACGCCGCACATCCTCCACACGCCACTGCATACCTGAAAAAAAGCAGTGGCTCAGTCTGACTGGTTACAGGAAAGCTGTTTGGGGGGTGGGGCAAGAGGCGAGCGGGACCATCTGTCGGCCCTTCCCCCACTAACTACCAACCCACCCCTGCCCGCCCCACATGGTCCTAGAAAAAACTAGAAACATAGAAAGAAAAACATGATGGCAGAAAAAGAGCCCATGGCCATCCTGAGTTTGCTCTTCTTATTATCAACTATTAGTGTTTTGTTTTTCTGTTCCTTTAAAGATCTTCTGTGTTTATCCCATGCTTTCTTGAATTCAGATACTGTCCTTGTCCCCCGACTACTACCTCCCTATGAAAAGACTTTCCATGTATCTACTGTAAAGAAATATTTCCCCACTATTACTACTCCTGAATCTATCATCTTCCACCTTAATTCTATGCCCCTCATTGCAGATCTTTCTTTCAATCGAAGAGGCCTCTCTTCCTATGCATTTCTGCAACAGAGGTATTTAAAAACAGTTTTCTAGCATCAACATACCTCTCTCCTCCTGCCTTTCCTCGAAAGCAGTGGTTCTCAACCCAGTCCTCTGGAACCCCCAGACCCGTCAAGTTTTCAGGAGTATCACATGATATGCATGAAATAGAGTCTGCATGCAATGGAAACTAGTGCTATGCAGATATCTCAATACATATTCATTGTGGATATCCGTGACAACCTGACTGTCCTAGGTGTCCCCAAGACTGGGTTGATAACCCACTGCTCCTACAGCATACATATTAAGATCTTTAAGTCCTGTTCCCATATGGCCCCGTATAGTGTAAGAGATCACTGACCATTTTTTGGGGGTAGCCACCTTCTGTCACCAGCTCCAGCCTTTTTTATATCCTGTTTGTAAGTTGTGGGTTTTCCAGAAATTGCACAGATTATTCCAGAGGTCTCACCGAGACTGGATACGAGAGGCGCTTTTTTTTTTTTAAAGTAGCCAGCAAGTCAGTGTTGACTCATAGCAGCCCAGCTACCTCTGTATTTTTCATTTGGCAATGTTATCACCAGAAGGAGATTGCCCAGCCTTTTTCTCTACAGAAGGCAATGGAGGATAAAGTGACCTTGCCCAAGGTCACAAGGAGTGCCTCAGAAGTAATCACAACCCTTGATTTTCCCTGGCTATTAGGCAGTTGCCTTCTAGCCACTAGACTACTCCTCCATATCACCTCCTTCCTTCCTGCTGGCCATTTTTCTCCCTCTGCACCCAAGCATCCTTTGGCTTTTTTCTACTTATTTAGCACTATAAGATCATCGGAAACAATCCTACCGAAGCTCCATCGCTCCTCATTTCATGGACAGAAGAACTTCACACCCACTATACAGTAACCACACTCCTGGATGTGTGCAGCCCATATGGCCATGGAGAGTAGTCTAATTTTAGAACATTGGATGGGATCCAAACGACCGGGGATTTTGATTCCCACATAGCACTCCTTGTGGCCTTGGGCAAATTCGTTTCCTCTCCCTTGAAAATAAAAACACAAAAATCCATGTTATCATGTCCCTGCTTAAATTACATTACCAAGTTTCGTTACAATGTAACTGCTTTGATTAAAACTAGATAAGCATTGTCAAAAAAAACTGTTTAACAAATGCTTGACCCTGGCATTTGCTAGCATTACAATCTACAGCTGCCAACTCAGTACACCATCTATTTTTCATATGAGGGCAAGCCTGCTGACAATGAAAAATATAGGGAGAGTCGAACCTGATGGACATCCAGTCCGCCTACCCTCCCCCACTGACTGCAACAAGTGGGACCAGCCATGACCATTAGGAGAAACTAGGCAGTTACCTAAAGCACCAATAGTCCCAGTGGGCGCTCACTGACACCCCTCTCCATTCAGGGCCGGCCCTTCTATTTGAGCAAGAATGTTTTTTTTGCACAGGACCCGCGTTTCCAGGTGGCCCCGCGCAAAGAACATTCTGTTTTTTTTTCAAAATTTAAAAAAACTCAATAAAAAGGCTGGCTGCTAACCACTGCCACTCACTAGCACGCTAGGCCCGCGCGCATGGCAGCGGCCGGAATGGAGTGTCCCGCGGGGCCCCCTGGCCCTGCTGAGTCCCCCCCCGTCGCCTCCCTGCCCTCCCTCTGCTAATGGCTGAGCCCCTCTGTGCCGGCTTCCAGATTCGCCAGAGGCGAGTGTGCGTCCCTCACGTCCTATGTTAAGCCGGCAGGTCAGATGGGAAATTTTTGCCCATCAGCCCCCATCGGGCTTAACAGAGATGCGAGGGGAGACACTCTCCCTTCACGCATCTGAAATGCCGCACCAGAGTGCCTCAGCCATCGCAGATGGAGGAACTCAGCCGGGCAAGAGGGGGCCCCGCGGTACACGGTCCATGTCACATTCCGCTGCCGTGGCGTCAGCGGCAGCGGGTAGCAGCCAGCTTTTTTTTTTTTTTTTTTTAAATTTCCTTGACCCGATGGGGGGGGGGGTTAAGGAACTGGTAACTGGGCTATGGAGGGGGTTAGTACTTGACTTGAGGTGGGCTGTGTGTTTATGGGGGGGGGGTTATGACTGGTAATGGGCTATGGGAGGGCTAGGACTGGAAATGGGCTGAGGGGGGTTAAGACTGGAGGTGGGCTGATGGGGTTTAGGACTGGTACTTTGCTGTGGGCTGTTTGGGGTGGTTATGCTGGTAATGGGCTATGGGGGGGATAGTACTGGAAATGGGCTGATGGGGTTAAAACACTTGAGGGGGGGCTGATGTGGTTATGGACTGGTAATGGGCTGTGGGCTGATAGGTGGGGTTAGGACTGGTAAGGTCTATGGGGGGGTTAGGACTGATAATGGGCTATGTGGGGGCTAGGACAGGAAATGGTCTGATGGGGAAGGGTTCGGACATGAGGTGGACCTGATGGGGTAGGACTGGTAATGGGCTGTGGGGGGTTGGGGGGTTAGGACTGGTAATGGGCTATGGGGGGGTTGCTAGGACCAGGAAATGGTCTGATGGGGTTAGGAACGGTAATGGGCTGTGGGCTGTTGGGGGGGGGTTAGAACTGGTAATGGCTATTGAGGTTGGGTTAAGACCTGGGTACTGGAGGCTGTGGGCTGTTGGGGGACGCTGTCTGGTGATGGCGTATGATGGGGGATGGGGGTGTTTAGACTGAGATACTGGGCTTATGGGGTGGCTAGGAGACAGGAAAATGGGCCCTGATGGGGAGTTGTTAGGACTTGAGGTGTGTCTGATGGGGTTCGGACTGTTAAATGGGCTTGGGGGATTATGGTGGGGGGTGTTAGGGACTGGCAAATGGCTCAAATGGGTGGCTGACTGGAAATTGTGCTGATGGGGTTAGGGGACTGTACGTATGCTGATGGGGGGTTAGGACTGGTAATGGTGTTCTGGGGGGGGCTTTAAACTGAAAATGGGGTGATGGTGGGGTTTTTAGGACTGGAAAGTGGGTTGATTGGGATATGACTGGTATTGGGCTTGGGGGGGTTGCTAGGCCTTGAAATGGGCTGATGGGGGGCTCGGACTGGAAATGGGCTAAATGCAGTGACTAGAACGGAATGGATGCTGGGTGAGGCGGGAACTAGAAGTTAGCTGATGTTGGGGGAGGATTAGAATGGGATAGCCCCATCCCAATTGTAGTATTTTTCATCCCTCCCCCACAAAATATTTTTTCCCCTCTCCATTTTAACTCTCCCAGCCCCGGGGAGAGTAAAATTGATAGTGGAAAAATATTTTGTGTGGGAGGGATGAAAAATATACAATTGGCTGGGTATTGGGAGAGTAATTGGGGATTGAGGATGGAGGGGTTAAAATGTGAGTGGATGAAATAGGAATGATGAAAGAGCAAAAGGAGAACGAATTAGCATGTAAGAGCAGACGTCGAGAGAGAATAGGAAAAAAAACTAGGAGAGAAGAAAGGACAAATGGTCCAGCAGACGCTGAACAGTTAGCAGAAGACACGAAGAAACCAGAATAAAGTGGCTGGAAGCCATTGCAGCTAGAAAAAATATTCACAAAAGGTAAGAAAATATCTCTTTATTTTGAATTTATTAATTGGAATATGTCAGCTCTGGGAAATGTGCATCATTAACGTCTGCGCTTTGTGTATTACAATAGTAAACATTTTATAGTTTTATTTCTACAGTGTTGTTGTACAGTTCCAAGTTTGGCTTTTGGGGTTCCCAGTTTAATTATTGTCTTCCTATTTCTAAATTGTTATTCCTTGTTTGGTGATGGTCCTATGTTCTGCATGTGTAATTGAGCTGAGGTATTCTGTTTTAATGTAATTCCTATTTAAGCATGGCAACGTGTTCTGTTTACCCCAGTAGGTCAGGTATTACTTATTCTCTGAAATGTATTGTTTTTAATATTTTTGCAGTGTTTGCCTTTTGATAGGTAGGGTATGGTGCTTTGTGCGTCCTGGTAGTGCTGTTAGGATACGGCGGGTTGATGCTATAGGGTTCTAAATGGGCAGTGTTTTTGTAGTAGTTTCCTAATGTGTCTTGCGGGTGGCACTTGATTTAATAGTCATGTAGAAATCTTTTTAGTCTTTTCTTTATCCCTACACCTCATTAAGAGGCATGTGTAATCTAAAAGTGAGTACCTATGGTAACATTATGCAACTGTTTATGCAAATGGAGGCCTCTTATGCAAAATGGATCGGGCCCCCACAGCTCGATCCTCCGCACTACTGGAACCCGGCACCCCACTTGTGCTTGAACCCCTCGTCCCTCCAGGTGAACATGCATTGGTTTAGAAATGTAAACGATGCACTAGCAGCCTGGAAGCGAAAGTAACTGTGGTGCTATTTTAGAAATGTACGAGTAATTTCTTGCCACTTGCAACGTTCTAGGATTGGACGAGAGGACGTCATGTACCCGTCAATGGGCACAGAGTTATGTGGCTCTCTAGAGAATGAGGGTTCACCCGTACGGGACGAGCCATATCCTTAAAACCACCGGTCCTGTTGGCACACAGGCCCGCGCATAGCCTGGACAAAAAAAAATCAGTGCTCCATCTTGTTTTCACAGGCGGGCAGTCCTGCAAATGATGACAATGAGTAGGAGGAGATGAGAGGAAGAGCAGTAGCTAATATGTGTTCGGCCACTGGCCCCAGGCACCACCACCCCTATCTCTTTCGCGCGTCTCCCCGCTCTTCTTTAGAAGACAGTGGTTCTGGCCCATCTTGATTCTCCCTCCCATCCCACCAACCGATGTAGCTAAGACAAAAGTAAGTGTATTCATTCTTTCTTTATCTGTTCCCGAGAAGGGGATGAGTAGGTACTTTTGGTTGTTTTTTTGAAGGGGCTTGAATACAGACATTCGTAGCTACAGGGCCTATCTGGAGGTTGGGCTGCCGTGGATAGTAGAACTATCTCTAACAGCAAAAAGAGATAGCTCGGAAACAGGGCCTCTTTTCTAAATCCTGAGATGTTTGTCATTTCATTCCAATGCAATCTGATAGAACTGAAATGAACGCCAATTGAAGAGTGTGTCGAGTCAATTTTTTGACTCATTGCAACCTTGTGACCAGTTGTCACCATAAACTGTGTTCAGTACGTTCAGTCAGCATCCATAACTGTTGTTGTTGTATCCCTTCATCACATTGCCCATCTTCCTCTTTTGTGTTGACCACACACCTTGCCAAGCATGTCGTGCTTTACTGATCTTTCCCTCTTTGGCTGATGGGGTCAAAAAGTATGAATGCTCAAACGGGGTCACAATTATTTTCATGTAGTTCAATGTCTCCAAACGGGTTAATTTTGGCCTATGACATGATAGAATTAAAGTTAACTCTTATGCCATGTTGTTTAACCCGTATCCACTTTGCTATAGTGATTAGGGCTTTAAGGTTAGAAGTGCGTAGTTTATGCAGGCAATATCCAACCATATTTATGTATGTAGAGGACCAAAGGGGTGGGAATTGAAAGTGTGGGGTTCTTGGCTAAACAACCTCCCCTTTCTCTAATTTTCAGTTCTCATTAAATGGGAGCTTATTGCCTCTTATGAAAAAGGGATAATCAACCTGGGTGTAGACCTGGATAAAATCCGGGAACCTTCAGTGCAAATCTCTATTTATTTATTTTATGATATTGAAAAGTTTTTCTATACTGCCCCTTCCAGAGATCAAGGATGGATTTTACAATTAACAAACAAACTTAAGATTAAACTCTTATTTATAACGTACATAAAGCTAGTGCGTAGTTGTCATACGAATTACAGCAAACGTCTTTTAACAATCCACATATTATACCATGCAGCTTATTTACAATGGGTCTATGAGCATTTGTGAAGTGCATTAAGAAGATACCTTGGAGTTGAATAGGCTGGTAAAAGATTAGGGAAACTATTAGGGAAGGTCAGTGTGTATATTCCATGAAGCTCACTTTTTATGTAGGGTATATTTTGTATACTCTCGGTTTGCACTCTCCAAAGTATTCTCTGAATAAGTATGTTTTAATCTCTTTTGCAACAACCTTCAAGATCCAATAATGTTTCTTAGATTATTTGGCAGTGCATTTCATAGCGTAAGTGAGAAGGAAGTAAATGCTCTGTTCCTGGTGGCACTATTTGGGTTTCCGATAGTTGGTGGGGACTGCTAGGAGTGTTATTGTAACAGCTTCTTCTGGATCTCACGTTATGTATGGCTTGGTGGGGGTTTAATAATTATTGTGGATACGCAAGGTGGTGCAATTTTCCCTCCTCAGCTTAAATTAGTCACAAGAATTTGTATTTAATACTGCGTCATTAGAGGTAACCAGTGTAGTTTGTAGTATTGGTGTGATATGTTGTGTTAGCTTGTGCTGACGTATGATGCAGGCAAACAAAATTTTGGGCCACTTGTAGTTGATTAATTCCTCTGTTTTTGGTAGCCTTGTAGAATACCTTTCAAAATGCGGAAGAAGACTAGCTTTTAGTACTGAACGAAAATCAGAATTATCAAGATATGGTCTAAGATTGCTATAGCATACGTAATTTATAGAAGAGGTGTTGTGGTGATTGTTTTTATATTTGACTGAACATGGAGAGTGCCTGATCCAGGATCACCCCCCAGTATCTTACGTCTGTCTTTAAAACCAGCTCTATATCTTGGATATGTATCTTTCTTCTTGGGGGGATGGGTGGTTTTGATTTTACGCTCCTTGTGATGAATAGGACTTTCCGATTTATTAAAATTTTATATTCAGGTTATGCAGTTTTTTAGCCATTTGGTCGACTTTCTGCGTGAATGGTTATGCAGGGCGCTGGGCAGGGTCCCCGGTGCCCGAAGCGTACACTGGGTGACGGTTAGGCGTGGGACCCTGCAAGCGTGGGTGGCGGGACGAGGACTCGCTTTCATTGCCATGGGGGGAGCGTGGCCTTTTTTAATTTGATTGGCTCCGCTGGGTGGCAACGTGCCGAGTGGATACGCCAATCAGATGGGGCCGGTCGGTCATGGTGCGTCCTGCCGCTGATATTCTAGACCTGGAGCACATGCTGCTGGCTGTCAGCGCGGCGATCCTGGTGTGGGCTTCCTCCGTGGCGGTTCGAGTGCGGCTTACCCCGGGAGCGGCGGGGCAGCTCAGAGCGCGGTTTTCCCCTGCGGCGTGACGCTGCTTTTTCGGACAGGCAAATTGCCCGTCGGTCGGGTGGGGACAGGTTTTCGGCGGCGGATTTGCCTATTCCCGGGTGGGGGGGGCGGGGGGGTGGGGGGAGGTTGGGTTTTAGCTGTGGGGCATATGGGTAAGTTTATTAAAAAAAACAAAAAAAGGCAAAACCCCGAACCCACAAATTTTCGTGCCTTGGGGCCTGCTGTATTTGGGAATGGAAGGGGGGGGGGTCGTGGGGCGAAGGGAGGGGGTACCGGGCAGCCAAGATCAGGGGGGGGGCCTTGAAGGGGGCTGGGGCGGCTCGGAGGCCGCGGGCGTGGACTGGGAGCTGGTGGTAGGGGGGAAGGGGGCTGGTAGGCCACGGGGAGGCCGTGAATTCGGTCCGGGGGGTTGGGGGGTCCCCTTCCCGTGCCCTCGGGGTCTGCGGGTAGATGCCGCGTGGCTCGGGGACAGGGTGGTGGGAGCAGGCCTCTGTGTGGATGGGGAATCTGCCGTGGCCCCGTCTGTTCCCACTCCCCGGGTATTGTCCCCGTGCGGAGTGTGCCGTTCAGTTTGTGGGTGGATGGGGCTCATGCGTTGGCGTGGTCGGGCCGTGGAGGGGTTCGGTGTGGGGGGGGGCTGCCTCCGGGGCGTGTTCGGGGATGATTCGCCCTACGCTTGGCAGTGGGGGCTCTGGGGTCTAAGCCAGGGGCATTGGGGTGCTGGTGATCCCGCCATTGGAGCATTTTGGCCTAGCCGTGGCCCGTCGACCCTTTGGGAGCAGTGGGGGGTTGCTGGGGGCATGGGTCCTCGCGGGCCGAGTGGTTGGGGGCCTGGCAGCCGTGGTCTCGACTTTTTTTCTTCTCGCCTCCTATACCCCCGCCTTTGTTCTCTCTTTTCTCCCCGCTCCCCGCAAGGTTCCCTGGTTGTCCGCGCCTCTAGCCGTCAGCGGCGGGTGATTTCGGGTGGTCCGTCAAACATGGATCCAGTGCCTGGTGCCTCTCAGCGGGTGCGACGGCGGTAGACGTGCGCTGCACAAGGGACTGGGCTGGCAGCCGAGGACGGATGCATCCCCTAGTACGGTTGCCTGCTCCTGCAAACCTGTCTGGTTTGGCGGGAGGTGCTTCGGTGAGTTGACTGAATCGGAAGGAGGCTCTGAGGGGGTCCGCGGGCTGCTCGGAAGCGCGGCGTCTTGGTGCAAGAGGGGGCTTAAGGGCGGAAAACAATTTGTGTCGGCGGCGGCGTGGTTCGGACGTCGTCCTTGCTCTTCTTTCGTCGTCGGAGGATTCGGGGTCCTCAAGCGCCGATGACGGGAGGGTGGTGGACCCAGGGGGGCGACGCGTCGGTTGCGGCGGGTCTGCAGGGCGGTGGTCCTCCGTTGCCTCTCCCTTTATCGGAGCTGTGGGAGGGGGTGCCCTCGGAGAGTTGACGGGGGGGGTCTTCGGAATCACGCAAGAGGCAGTATATATGACCTTTTCGTCCGTTTGCTCTGAGGGGGCAGGGAAGCGCTCGGTGTTTTTGTGATAGTAAGAAGAAGCGGAAAGAGGAGGAAAAGGCCTGGTCGGGGGTGCTTCACACCGGGTTTCCACGTAATTTTGTCAAGTTGTGTTCCGTGCCTTTTTTGCGATTGGCGAGCGTCTGGGGGGCGTCGGTGGCTGGATCAATTTGGTAGTTTTATTGGCTATATGCGGACTCGATCTTGTGAAGCCGTCGCAGGTGCACGAAGGTTGGGGCGTAGAGGCTTAAGTACGGATAAAAGTTTCGTGACAAGATGGGAGGAGGAAACCGTTTGCTGACGTCCTGGAGTACGCAGGATATTAGCCTTTGGTTAACGCAAATGTCAGTGAAAAGGGGGTGGGGGGGTAGAGTGATCAAGGACGGGTGATGGTGGCGACCGGCAGGGAGCGAGACCGTTCCTTTCGGGGGGAGCCCCCCGCGGTGGCAGGCCAGGGGCTGCCGGTGGAGGGGGGGGCAGGGAGACGTGTGCTGGAGGGTTCCAACAGATCCAACGGTGCCCTTGATTCCCAGGACTTGTGCAAGTTCCGGCATTCGTGCTCGGCGTGCTTCCGTCTGTGGGGGGCCCCATTCAGCGCGTCCAATTGTTGTTTAAAAAAGGGGGCCCCTCCCTCCCGGGTTCCGGGCGCCCAAGTAGGTCCGGCCGATTCGCAAGGATTGCGTCCTCTCGGCCTTAGTGCGAGTCCCAGTTTTGCGCAGGTGGCTATCCGCGGGTACCCATCCCCAAGGTGCATGAACAAATTATGTTTGCAGAAGGGGTTTTCAATTTGGCTTCATATATTGTCCGGTGTAGGGGTCGGGCAGCGTCACGGTGGCCTCGGAATTCCCCCCAGTGTGTGAGCGCTGGCTAGGAGGTGGCCCGGCGTAAGTTGTCTGCCGAGTTGCAGCTTGGCATTGGGTAGGGGCCATTCAGTGGCCCTCCTTTCCGTCCGGATTTTGTGGTTTCCCCGTTGGGTGTGGTGCCCAAGAAGGACCCGGGTAAGTTTCGCCTCATTCATAATTGGTCTGCTCCGATGGCCGCCTCTGTAAATGATCTTATCCCACGGGAGTTTTTGTTCGGGGCGGCTATGCCTCCTTCGATAGGGCGGCGGAGCTGGTTTCTAAGGTCGGGTCCTGGGGCATTGATGGCCAAGGTGGATTTGGAATCGGCATTCCGCTTGTTGCCCGTCCACCCTTCGTCTTTTCAGTTGTTGGGTTTTCAATTTGAGGGGGCGTATTACTATGATAAATGCATGCTGATGGGCTGTTCGGTGTCGTGCGCCTACTTTGAAAAGTTTAGTACCTTCTTGCATTGGAAGTTGGTGCAGGAGGTTGGCTGTTCGGGGGTGGTTCATTATCTGGATGATTTTCTGTTTGTGGGGGGGCCGAGTCTGCGCAGTGTGGTGCTTTATTACGCGGTTTTATTCGTTTGGCAGCCGAACTGGGGGTGCCTATGGCAGAGGGGAAGACGGTGGGCCCCGCGACAACGATAGTGTTCTTGGGCGTCGAGTTGGATTCCTCTGAGGATGGTGGCGTGGCTCCCCGTAGAGAAGGTGGTGAAACTGCGGGTTCTCGTGGCCAACCTTTTGGCTTCCACGAAAATCACCTTGAAAGACGCGCAGGTTCTTCTTGGGTTCCCTCAACTTTGCCTGTAAGGTCATTCCCATGGGGCTGGTGTTTAGTTCGGCGGCTGGCAGCGGCGACGGCGGGAGTGCACAAGCCGCATCATCGTATTCGAGTGACACGGGGAATGCGTGACGATTTGCATCGTTTGGGATGTCTTTTTGCGGGACTTCAATGGGGTGGTGACGGTTCTGCGGGGATCGTGTTTACCACCGATGTTGCAATTGTACACGGATGCCACCGGGGGAGTAGGATTGGGAATCTATTTTAATGGGGCGTTGTGTGCTGACAGGTGGCCACGCGAGTTGGTGGCGAACGGCTTGGTTAGCAATATTACTTTCTTTGAGCTCTTCCCGATCTTGGTGGTGCTGGAGTTTGTGGCCCGATAGGTTAGCGGACCGCGGGGTGTTGTGGTGGTGTGACAACGAGGCGGTGGTGCATGTGGTTAATTGCTTTTCCGCCGCGGTGTGGGGCAGTGGCGTCGTTGAGTGCCAGGTCGTGCTCGCGTGTTTGCGCTTAAATGTGCACTTGCGCGCCCGGCACATACCAGGGCGTACTAATGCTCTGGCTGATGCTCTTTCCCGTTTGCAGTTTGGAATCAGTTTCGGGAGTTGGCTCCGGACGCCGCCCGCGATCTGGCTGACGGTCCCTTGGCAGTTGTGGAGCGATGGCCCTGCTGCGATGGGGTGTCTTCTGCAGAGCTCGGTAGCGTAGAGGACCTGGGAGGCGTATCGGATCGGTTTGCAGGCGAGTGCAAGAGTTTTTGCAAGTGCATGGGTGGGCTGGGGGGTGGTCCCGGATCAGTTGCTGGGGGGGGGGGGGATGTTAGCGGGGCCCAGGGGCGGGGGGGTTCGAGATCAAGCATGCGTTGCCATCGGGCGGGGTTCTTTTTTTTTGCCAGGGCGAAGGGGGGGGAGGTGTCCGGTCGGGGGTTTGTGGCGCGACATTTGCTTCAGGGCTGGGAGCGTTCTCAGCCGGGTCCACGCGATCGTCGTCGTCCGATTACACACGACCTCCTGGTGCAGCTGTGCGAGGTGCTACCGGCGGTTGCCCGGTCGCCGTATGAGCACGCGCTCTTTCGTGCGGCTTTCTGTCTGGCGTTTTTTTGGTGCCTTTTTTGCGGGGTCGGGGAGTTGGTGGCCGAGTCGGCGTCGGCGGGTCCGGGACTTGTTTGCTCCGGCGGCAACGTGTGGATGGTGCATCCGTGGATGCGCATGTTTGCTGGCTCGGTCCAAGACGGACCAGAGGGTAAGGGGCTTTGGTGGTCCTCAGGTCTACGGGAGGGCTTACCTGCCCATTTGGCCAACATGCAGGGCTTCCTGGCTCTGCGCCCGGAGGGTAGTGGAGTGCTTTTTTATGCATCTTGATGGTAGGGCATTGACGCGTTTCCAGTTCACGGTGGGTTTTGCGGCTCGCGCTGACGTCGGTTTGGGCTAGGATCCTCGTCTTTTTTCGGCCCATTCTTTTCGCATCGGTGCGGCTACCAGCGTCGGCGGCGGCGGGTTGCTCGGGTTCTTCAGATACAAAGTATTGGCAGGTGGCGGTCGACGGCGTTCGCGGGGTACGTCCGTCTCTGACCTGGCCATCCCTGGGGGGGTGGTGGGGTTTACTAATGCGGTTGTTTTTTTCTCTTCCAGATGGGGAGCCTGAAAGCTGGTCTGCTGGATTCCCTGGGCCACTTCTTTCGTTTACTGGGCTGGCCAGCGAGCGGCGGAGCGCCCCTTTGGGCCGCATCTCGGTCTGTGCAGCGGAGGAGGTGGCGATTTCATGGCTGGGCGAGCGGGGTCTGCGGTGGGATCAGCTGCTGCCTTTGCTCCGTCACCATGGCCGCATCAGGCAGCATCCAGCGATTCTAATTTTGCATATGGGGGGCAACGATTTGGCTGCGTGGTCCTGCAAGCGTTTTATCAGGGCTGCTCGAGGGATTTTGAATTGGTGCGACGCCTGTTACATGGCCCCGCTTTGGTCTGGTAGGATATTGTTCCGATGCCAGCGTGCAGGGATCAGCGGCGCTCGTCTCGTGGGCTAACCAAAAACAACCGGCAAATAGGGAGGTGGGTGAGCGAACATGGCGGGTTTCAGGTGCAACACCCCTGGGCGGGAGGTGTCTGCAGGGGGTTGTTTCAGGGGGATGGCGTTCATTTGTCCCCTGTGTGAAACTGATCTGCTCCTGAACGATTGGCAGGAGGATGTTGGAGTGTCTCGTTAGGTCCCGGTATCACTGGTCGCAGCTTCCAGCAGGTGGGGGGGGGGGGGCGGCACAGGTGGTGATGGTGCCTGTGTCGGTGTCGGGATCTCCGAGGTTTCCGGGGTCCGGAGCCTTATATGCCACTTTGGGTTGGGGGCGGGTGCCCTTGCCCCGGATAACCCCTGGAAGACTTTTGCTAGTAATATGGTGAAAGTCGGATAGGGGTGGGTGTGAGCTCGGCCGTTGGGGGTCCACGGCCCCCCCCGCAGCGGAGGCTGGGGCCGCTTTGCTAGTAGCATGGCTGCGCACACCGCTCCGCTGGGTTTGCGAGAGTTATGTATTCTTGGCATTAATGTTAATACGTTTCTGTTGGAAATAAATCTGCGACCAGTTTTGTTACCATGAAAATGTTGTCTGTGGTTTGTACCATAAGGGGGTGTAAGGGGGGGAGGTACGGGAGGAGGGGGGGGTGGGGGGGGCTGGGGTTTGAAAGCTGGGGAAGCGCCGGGTCCTCTACCCGGTTATTATGCATGTCGCAGGCAGGGTCCCGGCGCCCGAGTGTAACCGGGTGCCGGTTAGGCGCGGGACCCTGCAAGCGTGGTGGCAGACGAGGACGCGCGCCATGGGGGAGCGTGGCATTTTTTAATGTGATTGGCTCCGCGGGTGCACGTGCCGAGCGGAGCCAATCAGATGGGCCGGTCGGGCATGTGCTCCTGCCGCTGTTGCGAGCCTGGAGCACATGCTGCTGGCTGTCGGCGCAGCGTCCCACCCGCCCGCCCTTTCTACTGTGGTTGGGGGGGGAGATGGAGGGGTATCGCAGCTGGTGGGGGTGTGCTTTGCGGGATCCCGGAGTTTTCCGGGGTCCTGAGCTTATGCCACTTGGGTGGGGCGGGTGCCCTTGCCTGATAACCCCTGGAAGACTTTTGCTATTAATATGGTGAAGTCGGATAGGGGTGGGTGAGCTCGGCCGTTGGGGGTCCACGGCCGCAGCGGAGGCGTGGCCGCTTTGCTAGTAGCATGGCTGGTGGCACACCGCTCCGCTGGGTTGCGAGAGTTATGTATTCTTGGCATTAATGTTAATACGTTTTCTGTGGAAATAAAGCTGCGACCAGTTTGTTACCATGAAAAGTGTTGTCTGTGGTTTGTACCATAAGGGGGTGTAAAGGGGGGAGGTACGGGAGGAGGGGGTGGGGGGGCTGGGGTTTGGAGCTGGGGAAGCGCCGGATCCGGCTACCCGGTTACTTGTTGTTAAATGTTGATAATTAGGGTTTATCATGTCTATAGGGAGATATATCATTATATCATCAGTGTAGATGTGATATCCTAATTTGAATTTATTAAAGATGTTACATATAGGTTGCAGGTAAATGTTAAACAATAATGCTGAGAGCGTGGAACCTTGTGGGATACCTTGCTCTTGGTTGTAGGGTTGTGGTGTCTGAAGGCCAATTTGTACCTGTTGGGTATGCTCTGTAAGGTAAGATTGGAACCTCTTTAAGACATTTCTGTATATTTATTTACATTCTCTTATGTACTGTGCTATTCCACATCAGTGCAGTTACATTGAACAGGGCATTATAACTTGGAGATAACTATTTTACAGGGAACATGGGCTATGGCGAGTTATGTGGCTTGCCCAAGACCAAAAGGAGCACCTGTGGGACTAGAAACCTCAGTCCTTCCAGCCCAAAGTCGCTGTCCTCTGTGGGATATGAACCCCTGACTTTCTGGCCTGAAGCACCTTGCCCCAACCACTAGGCCACTCCTCTATCCATATCTGGCATAGTCTTGCATACTATGCCTGATGTTATCAAATGCAGAGGCAGTGTCAAGAAATACCAGAACAAAGGCCTGTTTTGAGTCTATTCCTTTTAATTATATTATCAAAAAGGGCTAGAAGAAGGGTCTCTACTCCATGATATGGTCTAAAACCATATAACTGCTCATCCAATGGTGAGTACAGCTCAATATAATCTTGGAGTTGAGTCTGGACAGTTTTTTCAATCACTTTTGCCAGGAAAGGGAGACTTGAAATTGGTCTGTATGATTTTGGATTCTGTTTGTCTAGTGTTTTATATTTTAATATTGGTCTTATCATGGCATGTTTTAGCACTTGAGGCATAATAGTTCCTAGTGTGAGAGAAAGGTTAACCATGTTGAGTAAATGGGGCTAATTCAGTGTGTAATGCTTTTAGCCAGCATACTTGGCAGGAGTCTAAAATAGAAGTTGTGGTATTAATTTTGGAGATTAGGTTCTTAATGTGTTTTAAATCAATACTGTGGAAAGTTTGCCATCTCCTTGGGTACGTATTATCATGTTTTATTTGGTTTCTGCATATTCCTGTGATTTTAGTATATTTATGTAGTGATCTGCTAGAGTTTGAGGATCTATTGTTAACACATTTATTTCTGGAGTTGGCGTCTGTGTGAGGGTTTTGACTATTTCAAATAGTTGAGAGAGTCTGTCAGTATTTTTATGTGATGCTCTTTTTTACCATTGCTTATGACAATTTTGTATGCTTGAAGTGTGTTCATGTAAGTTAGTTTGTTATCCATAGATTTTATTCTCCCTCCATTTATGTTCAAGTCTTCTCAATTTTTGTTTTATCTTCTTCAGGTCATGGATATGCCATTTCTCGGATCTTTTTTTGTAGCAGTTGTATGCTGGGATTTGGATGATTTAGGTGAAATAGCAGCATTATGTATTGAGGTGTTCCAGTTTGCTAGTATATCATCTAACCCTGTTAAGGGGATCTCTAGCTATGGAATGACTTCTATCAAGAAGTTATCCTTTTGAAATTCTTTGAATCGTGTGTGAGATTCATTTTTGTTAGATAAAGATATAGGTAGTATAAGTGGGAATGTGAAATTAATAAGATAATGGTCTGACCATGGACTTTTGTTGCTTGTGGAAGGGCATAAAGAATGTGTTGAGTGATATTTTTGGTAGTAATTTTTGGTGTTGCCTTTGTTATGTGTAGGTGTCTGAATGATCTGTTGGAAATCCATGTCAGAAATTGAGTTGAGGAAACTCATAGAATGTGAGTTGTGTAGGGAGGGAAGATTAAAATCCACTAGGAGTACTAAGGTTTTCTTTAATGTGGATGTGCATACTGTATCTAATATTGAGGTGAGAGTATCTCATCTAGTGTTTGGTAGTCTGTATATAAGGCACCGTCCCAACCATAGTGTCGAAAACCCTGCTTACTCATCTATTTGACAACCTACTAAGAGGAACTGACAGTATAAAAAAAGGTTTCCTGTTCATTTTTGTCGATCTCCTCTGCTTTCGACAGACACAGCACCCTTTTAAGCAGACTAACAAATATTGGACTCGAGTGGTTTCAATCTGACCTCAGCGACAGACAACAAAAGGTCAAAGTAGGAACCAATATCTCCACTCCATTCAACACAGCACAGGGTCCCCCAAGGTTCCTCTCTGTCTGCCCTTCTCTTCAACATTTATATACAGCCAGTCCGCAACATATTCAAAAGGCACAAAGTTCACTATGACATATATGCAGATGACATCATGGTCTATACCCCAATCCACCTTGATACCCCTGACTACAGAACAATAGCAAACTGCCTACAGGAGAGGTACTTTGTGTTTTTTGGAAGGGGAATTGAATAAAGACATGAGTAGATACAGGGAAAAATAATGGAGGTGGAATAGAAAGATGCCTGGGAAGGAGAAAGGTGGGGAGAGGGTGAGTGGACACTGAGAGATGAGGGGGAAAGCATGGGACTCGGGGAGTAGGGACTGCAGAATTGAGACTGAGAACAGTGGGAAATAGTGTGCCCCCTAGTGAGGAGGGTGAAATAGAGGGATGAAGAAAGAGAATCCTGGGGCAAACAAAGTGGAACTTATGGATTGGATTGGTGGCAATCAGGGACTAGGATGGTGATCGAGTTGATGAACAAAATAAGCTTTGGAGGTGATATTAATTTGGGGAGATGAAAGGGCTGATACTGGGTCTCTGGGGGAAGACAAGGGAGGTTCAATCTGCCTACTGGAAGGAAGATTTGAGGGTGAGACAACCAGGATACCTCTCTGTCACACCTCCTTCTCTCTTCTATCTCTTCCTCATTCCCTCCTCTCAGTAGAAAGGCTGAATCCTCTCTCTTTTCCCAGAGGCCCAGCATCAGCCCTTGTTGGAGAGAAGGTGTTGGTTGTTGGGCTGCTGGGGAAAGAGAGAGGGGATTTAGCCTTCCTGCTGGAAGAAGGTGGTAAGATTTGGAGCAAAATAATTTATGTATTTGTTTATTTGGCTATTCTTTTATACTGCTCATCCACAGGTCAGAGTGATTTACAATTAACAAACTGGGTTTTTACATCGAACGGGGTACAGTACAACTTCGACCATAGGGATGAAGCTGTGTTAGCTATGTAGTGTGATTTTAGGATACAGTAATGTTATGGTAGGGGCTACAATACAGATCGCATAAATAGATCTCTAATTATAAAAACACTTTTATAATTTATACCATAAATCAGGCACTTTATTCACAACATTATATCATACTTTTGTCTTAATTCTTCTGAATTTATTCATCTATAAAACACCTTCATCTATAATACTTAAAAAAAGGAGATTGATCATTCCAATCCTATTCAAATTTCTGCATAGAAAGATTGGCCAGTGATGGGGTGAATGTTGCGCCCATAGCCATTACTGAGATCTGTTCAAAAACTTGATCTTTAAATTTAAAATAATTCCTCTCCAATGCAATCTCCATTTCCAGGCCATTTAAGAATGTGTTAAAAAGCAGCAGGCACAGCACAGAAAACCCTGGGGTACTCCACTATTCACCTTTCTCCATTAGGAAAATTGATCATTCAGCCTTACCTTCTGCTTTCTATTTTTTAACCAGTTCCTGACTCCTATCCCATGACCTTTTGACTTTACCAAGAGTCTCTCATGAGGAACTTTGTCAAAGAATTTCTGAAAATCCAGATACACTATATCAGTCAGCTCACCTTTATCTACCTGTTTATTCATACCTTCAAAAATATTTAACAGATTAGTAAGACTAGACCTTCCTTGGCTAAAGCCATGTTGGCTTTCTTCCATTAAACCATGACTATCTAGATGTTCAGTTATTTTGTTCTTTATAATGGTTTCTACCATTTTTCCAGTACTGATGTCAGGCTCACCGGCCTGTAATTTCACCCTGGAACCCTTTTTAAATATTGATATACACTTGCCATTCACCAATCTTTCAGGTACTACAGATGATATTAATGATAGTTCACAGATTACTAACAGTACAGTAGGTATGCAATCTCATATTTAAGTTCTTTCAGCACCCTCAGATATATACCATCTGGTGTGATTTGCTACTCTTTAGTTTATCAAATAGTTGTAATGTATCTTCCCCATTTATAAATATTTCTTTCAATTCTTCTGATGCATCACCTTTAAATGCCATTTCAGTCATGGGTAACTCCCCTACATCTTCTTCAGTAAAGACCAAAGCAAAGAATTCATTCAGTCCCTCCGCTATCGCCTTGTCCCCTCTTAGTGCCCCCCTTTTACCCCTCTATCATCTAATGGTCCAACTGACTCTCTCACAGGTTTTTTTGCTACGAATGTACTTGAAAAAGTCCTTATTATGCGTTTTTGCCTTCACAGCAAGCTTTTTCTCAAATTCTCTTTTTGCTTGCCTTATCAATGCCTTGCATCTAACTTGCCATTGCTTATGTTGTTTCCAGTTTTTGTCATTTGGCTCCTTTTTCCATTTTCTGAAAGATTCATTTTTGGCTACAACAGCCTCTCTGACCTGCCATGTTGGCAGTTTTTTGGACTGCCTTCCACCTTTCTTAAAGTGTGGAATACAGCTATCTGGACTTCCAAGATAGAATTTTTAAACAACGCCCATCCTTCGGTTTCAGTTCATCTCTCCATAATCAGTTATGTGTCCGTTCTTGATCGACAAAGAGTTCCTGGAGTAATGCTTTGTATTTCCCACTATATTTGTGCATTTGTCACTTGTTTTTTCTAGTTTGTTGATCTAATTCTTTGAAGTTTTTCTTTTTTTGTTTTTACTAATTCTAGTGCTTTCTTTTCTATCTATGCTTGTGGACTTTCACTCATTCCTTCTAATTGTCAGAATGCTTGTGCATGTGTGATGATGCAGACAGATTCTAGACATTTACTTTCATATTTCTGCACTTTTTGTGTATTTGGATCTGATGATGTTGTTAGGTAAGCCTGGAGGCCTATGATAGTAGCTCTGTATGAGTAGTCAATCTCTATGAGGCCCAGCCCTACTTCCACTCTAGTGATGTACTGTCTTGGCATACACTGATTCATGTAAATTACCTCATAGGGATAGAGACGTGTTCTTGTTTGCATATCCAGTTTTTCAAGATCTTTAAGAGGCCAGTCTACAATCCACAAAGAAGTATGAGAGTATAGGAATTGCCAACTGATTGATGGCTTATATCTTATTCCATGATGTTAAAGTACATTTCAGTAATGTTTTTAATCTTCTATAGTATCCTTTACTGATCTTTTCTCTCAGCAATTTCTGCTTGAGTGTCAATACTTCCTCTACTCCAAGATATTTATATATGTCTTCCTGTTCAAGTTCCTTGATGTCACAGTCTTCAGCCAGGGAGATGTTTTCTATTTTGCTCAATTTTCCTCTAAAAAATGTTGCCTTAGCACATTTAGCAAGGGCAAAAGTCATCATGATGTCATCAGAAAGGCTTTTCACTAAATGGAGTTGCTCTGCTAATTGTTGGTCATTGAAACTGTAGGGCTTCAGATCATCTACAAATTGTAAATGAGATGCTACCTCTGGGTTGTTACCTTCTTTGGAATGTGGCTACAATGTTCAATGAGCCATGTCTTAATCTTACAAGATGTTCTGCTTACACTGACTTTTAAGGCATGCCATTCTTATGTCCCATCATGGATGCTTTGCTGACATCAGTTTCATCAGTTTCCCAGGCAACCATAAACAGAGCAGGTCAGAAGAAGGGAAAACACGCCCCTGCTGTAGTTCAGTGCAGCAGTCACGAGTTAAGCCAGAAACACCTGTTGGTGGAAGGAGCCAGGGTAAACCCAGGAAACCAGAGATTTAAGGGAAGCTCATTAGGAGGAGAGGAGAGGCGCCTGGGAAGAAGGCAGCTGGAAAGGACGCAGCTGAGAAGGACACAGCTGGGAGGAGCACAGCCGGGAGGAGCACAGTCGGTAGCTCAGAAGAGAGCTCAGCCAAGAGCATGGCTGAGAACACAGCTCTTAGAACCGTCACGAGAAACAGAGGATTGCCTTAGGAATGAAGACTCAGAGGAATCTATGGTACTTGAGGATTTTCTGACCTTTGACTCAGAAGAGGAAGTCAGCAGAGGAAACAAGCAGGGAGTTGGTACCAAGGAGCCAGGTACAAGTAACCCGGGTTTGGTGCTGGGAGTAAAAGGCAACCAAAAGTGAAACGTACTGGGAAGGCAGACTTGTATGCACAGAGAAATTCCAAGGCTCACGTTTGCAGCTGATCCTAGAGGACAAAAGGAAACTCTCATAAAGAAGCCAAGAGGTAGGATAAGTGATCGGTATAAACAGAAAGCTGTTTTTAAGTGCTCTGATATTAACCCAGAAGGGTGGGGCTCCACATGCTGGGAATACTGTGGCAATTCACAACTGTGTATATCAAAAGGCTATGAGGAAAAGTGCAATGCTGAAAAGATAGATGTGTGTTTGGAAACACCCTGTAGCAACTTGCAAACATTTTCAGCTGGGGTTCAGGTTGAACCAATGGACACTGAACCACCTTTAGAATGTCAGCCTAGTGAACCAATGGATTGTACGATATCTGTATCTGAGAAGATAAGTCCTGTGAAATAGAATTAAGCTGTGCAGAGAAAGAGAGAGTGCTGCAGGTAGCAGCTGACCAGAAAAGCACAAAAGGGTTTTGAAATAGAAAAGTGTTTTTCATTTGGATTACAGTGATGCTGAGATAAGAAGCTTGAATTTCTTTCTTATATAATTTAGTGCCAGAAGTGTATGGCCAATGTTCCTTTTGTTCTACATGTGAAACCACTTGGGAAGGGGAATTAAAAATCCTGTTTTGCCTGAAACACTCGAGTCCACAACTCTCTTTATTTGGGATAGTGAAAACTTCAACTCCCAGAAGGCAGTGCTTTCCCCAAGCACCAGTAACTTCCTGAATAGAGAATCAGGCCGTCCATCTCCACAAGCTCAGGCTGTGGAGGTAACAGCGACATCACAAAGGACTGCCAAGTAATTTTTGATAAATGAGCGCCATTATGGGCTGTAGTGATAGCAGAACTGTCTCTAACAGCAAAGAGAGATGGCTCGGAAACAGGACCTTTTTCTAAATCCTGAGATGTTGGTAGATTTCATTCCAATGCAATCTGATAGAATGAAATAAAAGCCAAGTGAAGAGAGTTTTTATAAGTGAAAATAAAATAAAAAATAAAATGTTCTCCCTCTTTAAAAGAACGGAAGCTGCACAGGCAAAAAGGGGTTGTGCGGGCCTTTTCTTGTTTTGCTTCACTTTGGGGAGTTTTCCAACTTCTTTGTTTCATATTCTGAGGTTGTTTCTTTTTACTTCTTTTCAGTTGAAGTGCATGCTATTTCAAATAATGGGTGCAATTTGCAAATAACATGGGATAAAATTGAAACATAACAAAATAAATCGTGGGCTTGATATTCAGCACTGATTGCTAACACTCCTATGGCAGCTAGCCATAGGTGCTGAACTTTAACCCCAGATATTCAATGCTAGGGCCATATCTGGGCAGTGACACTGAATATCCAAGTTGCTCGAATTGCTGTGAAGCGAACCAGGCTGTGGCGATATTCAGCCACTGCCTGGTTAGCTTTTGTGGCAAACGTCAGGCCATTGTTTCCTGCACCTGACTTTACTGCGTGTTGCTAACCTGGCAGTGGCGATATTGAGCTGCTGTCCGGTTAACAACAGGTGCCGCTTTGGAACGCCCCTGGCATGCCTTGATACTAACTGGTTAGCATCGTTGGCATATAGCGGTGGTACCCACAGATATTCACAGGCACTAACTGAGCTGTATTTACACAGTTTGCATGTCTGCAAACCATGTAAATGCCTTTGAATATACCCCACTCCATGCCTTTATTTTTCCATTTAATTTCTAAAGAAATGAATATGACAACTAGGCGGCTGTCAAGCTTACTCCTCTTCTGAGCAGGTTTAAATATATTTAGGGATAAATGACTTGGGCAGGTAAACAAATGTATATCTGTGGAACTCCAGTAACAGAGGGTGTGTGCTGAATCTCCCTTCACCTAATATTATATTTGAGGCTCCTCCTATAATATTTATTTTTTATTTAGCTGTATTTATATCCCGCTTTTCACCGGGTCAAAGCGGTCAATTGGGAGATACATTTAACACGAGGGGATATGACACACATACGCTAATACTTACAGGGAACATGGGCAATGGAGGGTTAAGTGGCTTGCCCAAGACCACAAGGAGTACCTATAGGACTAGAAATCCCAGTCCCTCCGGCCTGAGATTGCTGTCCCCAGGTGGGACTTGAACCCCCGGCCCGAAGTACCTTGTCCTAACCACTAGGCCACTAGGCCACTCCTCCCTCTATAATGATTACTTTAGTGTTTTTCTCTAGGCAGAGTGCAGGCTCTTTGACTTTCTACGGCAGAATCACGTTTCTAATAACATCATAAATTGGCTTTTATGAACACATGCAGCATTTGGCACATATCATCGATATATTGGAGCCTTATCTGGCAGAAAATGTATAGCTGCTAGTAAGCCGATAGATAATATGATTTAACTGTAATATATATTTTGATCTTATTCTTCACCGCGCTAAATTAAATCTTCATTATGTGAAATGTCTGTGAACATTGTTGCTGGATCACTATTCTTTCATGACAGATGCCATTTCCTTTGCTGAACCTCAAAGCAATTTATATCAGCATGGGATGTAATAATATACTGTATGACAAAGCACTGCACAAGAAAATGTTTGCTGATGATGAGGATAACTTGATGGAAGGATGGAATTAAAAGTACAGTATAGTGTTAGATTTCAGCCTGTCAAGCTATTTTTCTTATGAACCTTAATATACAGTAGTACAGATAGCCAAACACTTTGTGCACATTTAACCATTAATAATAAGGCTGAAAGGTAGGCACATTTATATTTCCTCAGTATATCATTATTTGTGTAATGGATTATTTTAATATGTGTACTTATATATTGTAACAAGGGGAAAAATAGGCATTTAAGTATATTATAAGACCTTTCAGGTTAAGGATCGTTTACCCCTCGGAGGTGTTTGTGGAATTCTTCTGTTTCCTTGCCTTGTGGGGTTCCTTTGTAGTTGATAAATGAGTGCCACTATGGGCTGCAGTGATAGTAGAACTATCTCTAACAGCAAAGAGAGAAGGCTCGGAAACAGGGCCTTTTTCTAAATCCTGAGATGTCTGTAAATTTCTTTCCAATGCAATCTGATAGAATGAAATGAAAGCCAATTGTATCAACTTGCTATAGCGATTAGGGAGTTTAAGGTTAGAGTGCATGTTTATGCAGGCAATGTCCAACCATATTTATATATGCGGACCAAAGGGGTGAGAATTGAAAGTGTTGGTTCGTGCTAAACAAACTCCCCATTCTCCACAGTTCAGTAACCGAGGTACCCGGAAGCCCCACCCCGCACTTACAACCCCAATAAACAGTCTACTCCAAATTATGGCAAACAGATGCTTGGTCGCAGCTTTATTAAGAACAGTGAAATTCCGGCCCAACATGAGCCAACTCAACATTGCCCAACAATTGCAAACATACCCCCCGCCCCCCCCCCCCACCATTTCCGGATGATACCCCACCAGCCATTTCTAGCAAAGTGGAGCATCATCCACCCCCCCATTTCCCTGCCGCCCACCTCGCCATGTTATTAGCAGAGGCAGGCTCCCGTTGCCTTCACCGGGCAGAGACCCCCAGCCGGGATGTCTCTCCCACCCCGGGAGCTGAACCGCTCCCACTCCAGGCGGCAACAGCCTCAAATGCCCCGCCGGGTCGACGAGCGCCCGCTCGTCACCCCACCCCAATTGGCTAACCAAAAGCATGCCCCCCCCAGCTGCGACAACCACCCCCTACATGAAGACGAGGGAGGGGGGGAGGGAACCTTTTCCGGAGGCAGGCAGGACGAGAGAGGGCGAGGACGCGAACACTCACCCCTCTTGCAGCCAGCCGCCCCGCCTCTCCCGCCCTCCCAGCCAATCCGGCTCTACGTTGCCTGCCACGTGCCTCACTCTTGCTCCGTGGCAGGACCCCCCCCCGCCCACCAAAGAAACCCATCCACACGTGCAGGGGGTCGGGCCCCGGGGACCCGGTTACTGAGCCGGCCTCGGGACCCGGCCCTGCGGCGACGGCGGGATTAACCGAGGTACCCGGAAGCCCCACCCCGCACTTACAACCCCAATAAACAGTCTACTCCAAATTATGGCAAACAGATGCTTGGTCGCAGCTTTATTAAGAACACTGAAATTCCGGCCCAACATGAGCCAACTCAACATTGCCCAACAATTGCAAACATACCCCCCCCCCCCCACCATTTCCGGAGGATACCCCACCAGCCATTTCTAGCAAAGTGGAGCATCATCCACCCCCCATTTCCCTGCCGCCCGCCTCGCCATGTTATTAGCAGAGGCAGGCTCCCGTTGCCTTCACCGGGCAGAGACCCCCAGCCGGGACGTCTCTCCCACCCCGGGAGCTGAACCGCTCCCACTCCAGGCGGCAACAGCCTCAAATGCCCCGCCGGGTCGACGAGCGCCCGCTCGTCACCCCGCCACCGGCACAAGGGAGGTACTAACCTTGTGCCGCCCCCCCCCAAGGAAAGCTGCGACCAGCACCGACCCTCTAAAGCCTCCTGCCAATCATTCAACAGCAGGTCCTGACCAACCGGGGCAAGGTGCACCCCATCTAACCGGTATAATCCGGCGCACCGAACATCCGCCCACGGATGTAACACCTGCAGCCCCCCAGACTGCTGTACCCAGCGGCCGATCTGCCTATTAATCTTAATGAGGCCACGGGACCAGCGCCGCTGGGTCCAGCATGCTGGACGAGGGATAATGTCCGACCATATAATGTCCACACCCAGGAGGAGCTCCCGCACCAGTCCAATGTCCCGTTGCACAGCTCTAATGATCTGCCGACACGACCAGCTCGCCAAGTCATTGCCACCCAGGTGTAGCAACAACCCAACTGGGCGCTGCCGCTGCATCATCTTCGCCTGTAGAAAGGCCAGTAGCTGCCACCAGCGCATGCCGCGGTGCCCCATCCAGTGCAGCTGAACTCCAGCAGATTCCAGACCGAGGTGGATGCCCAACGGCCGTAAGGCAGCCCGGCGCTCCGCCCAATAGACGAAGGAGTGTCCCACGATCCACCATTCGTCTCACTGCACACCATCTGGAAAAAAGGGAGAAGCCGCACTGCCACCAGCTGCCAATTCTGCAACAGGAAAGAAAACGTTAGGCACCTCCCCCACCCCTCACCCCGCCACCCTCCCCATGGCGCGCACCTGCCCGCCACCAGGAAGGTAGCCCTACGGGCGGATATAGCCCTCATAAGCCCCCGAACGCCAGCGACCAATACGCTGGATAACCCGGGGTTGGAGACCCGCCGCAGCCGCACTCGTGGCCGCCCCGATCCGGAAGGAGTGAGAAGCGTAGCTGCACTCGTCGAGGCCTAGGGCCCGCAAAACCTTCCTCAAAACCGCCGTGAACTGAAACTGCGTGGCGGGCCTGCCATCGACATGCAGGAAAAATTTCCCCTGTACCCCCGGCCGAAGCCGCGCATAATGCCGCAGGGCCCGCACCGGGCACGTCGGAACCGGGGATATCGCGGAGAGGAGAACCCAACCCCCTTTCCCAGCCTGGTCAGTCTTTGAACGGGAAAGATAGATACGCACTGTAGAAGCCCCCACTGTCACGTGCGCGAGGTCGAGCCCACCAAACGCGCCCTGCCTCGCTGACCGCGGGACAAGCTCACTTACCCGAAAAGCCCCAAAAAACGCGGATTTGCCCGAAAAAGATTATACTCAAAATCTGAGGACGCGATGCGTGGTAACGCCTCGCAAATTTGCAACAAGATGTCATGGGAAACCGGCAGCCGCCAATCACGCGACCGGGGTTGCACGCGGGCCCAACCCACCAGCAAACGCTTGACCAGGAAGGACACACCCGGGGGTTCCCCCATCCGGCCGCCTTGCAAAAGAAGGAAAATCCCGCCAACGCAGCAACAACCGCGGACCGCGCCCAGCCAGCACCCTTCGCCCACAACACAAACTGCCCTACTAGCCCATCTGGCACCCGCCCACCAAACCAGCCCCTGTCACCCAAAAACAGACTCACCTGAGCATAACCACGCCGATACCCCGCCCAGGTACTCCGAGCCACCGATGCCGCCAGTAACGCCATCAGTGCAGGGTCCCAATGCTCCAAAGATGCTCCGGCACCGGCGACGCCAACTCCTCCGCCTCTGGCGCCAGGCGTCGGAACTGCTCCCACTGGAAACGGGACAGAGCGTCAGCAATGGAATTCTGTGCGCCCGGCACATGCCGCGCCCTAGCAGCCACATTCAGGCGCAAACAAGCCAGCACAAAGAGTCTCATTAAAGAGGTGACCCGCGGACAGCGAGGCGCATGCCGATTGATCACCTCCACAACCGCCGCATTATCGCACCAGAAGACCACCCGCCGATTCCGCAGGCGGTCAGGCCAGACCCACAGTGCCACCACAATAGGAAACAGTTCAAGAAAAGCGACATTGCGTACCAAACCAGACCGCACCCAGGCTTCAGGCCAAGGCTCCGCACACCACGCCCCTTGGCAGTACGCACCTAAGCCGCAACCCCCAGCCGCATCGGTGAATAAGTGTAAATCATGGCTCGAGGTCTCCAGCAACTGCAACACCGAACACCCATTGAAGGTGGCCAAAAACGAGTCCCACACCCGAAGATCCTCACGCATGCCGGCCGACACGCGAATCCGGTGGTGCGGGAGGCGCACCCCCGCCAAGGCCAACGATAAACGCCGTGAGAAAGGGCGGCCAATGGGCATAACCCGGCAAGCGAAATTAAGGTGCCCCACCAGGGACTGCATAACACGCAAGGTCGTACGGGATGCAGACCCCACGGACGCCACCAACTCCTTCAACCTCTCAACCTTCTGAGCCGGCAAGCGGACGACCATGGCGACGGTGTCGATCTCAATACCCAGGAAAGTGAGGCAGGTGACCGGCCCAACGGTTTTGTCGGCCGCTATGGGGATGCCGAACTCCTCCGCCATGCGCTGAAAAGCCTCTAGCAAAGTAGCGCAAGCGTGGTCACCCCCCGCGCCCACAAAGAGGAAATCATCCAAGTAATGGACTATACCGCTGAGGCCCGTCTGCCGTTCCAGCACCCAATGCAGGAAGGTGCTGAAGGCTTCGAAATATGCGCAGGAAATGGCACAGCCCATCGGCAAGCACTTGTCAAAGTAAAACGACGACTCGAAACGGAAACCCAGCAACGGGAAAGCAGAAGGGTGGGACCGGTAAAAGCCGGAAAGCAGATTCGATGTCCACTTTGGCCAACATCGCCCCAACCCCAAACCGCCGGACCAACAGCACGGCAGCGTCGAAGGAAGCGTAACGCACGGTACACCGTTCGCGAGGGATGCCGTCATTCACCGAGGCACCCGGGGGGCAGGACAGGTTGTGAATCAGCCGGAACTTACCCGGCTCCTTCTTGGGCACCACCCCCAAAGGTGAAATTGTGAACGGCGAGAATGGAGGGTCGCTAAAAGGCCCCGCGACCCGGCCTAACGCACACTCTACAGCGACCTTCCGCCTCACCACTGCCACGTGGGCCAGGACGGAACGGGCGTTCCGCGAACCATCGGTTGCTGGGCTGCCCTGGCACGGGATGTGGAAGCCCTCCGAGAAACCCTGCAAAAGCAACCGCCCCACCCTACCCCATTGCCCCCGCCCATAACGGCCCAGCCAAGGCTGCATAACAGACACCCTGACCGGCGTGGGGGCCAAAGACACACAAACCCCTTCACTTGCCCCCGGCTGGGGCGCCCGCCACACCTTTTCGACTGCACTTAAGGGCCGAGTGCCCGCTCCCGCACAAGGAGCAGACGTGCCGAAATTTACAGTCGGGGAACGGGCACGACGCCTTGTTGAAACGCCAACAGACGTCCCCCCCCCCAGCACCCCCTTTTTGGAGAGCCTGCGTGGGGGCGGAGGCCCGAAAGGACCGCGCCCCCCCAGCCGAAGGAGACGACCCCGACCTGCCGCTCCCCCCCCCCGACACCCCCGGCCCGCGGGCGAGCGGACATCTGCGTCAACCAAAGGTTGATGTCCTTCGTCCCCCATGATAACTGGCCGTTCTCCTCCATCCAGTCCCGAAACTCCTCATCGTAATTTAACCAAGCCCACCCATCGTGAGCCTGGGACGCTGCTAAAATTGCATCCGCATAGGCCAGCAGGGCCCCCGCCTGATCCGGGAAATAGTGACCCCAGACACTAGCCAAACGCAGAAAAGCGCGCGTCCAGTTTAAGGTGTTATGAGACGCCCGCCGCACCCTGCCAGCCTTCTCATCCTCCTTGCGCTTCTTGCGGCTCTCACCCGAACGCTTCCTGCCATCTAATAAACAGAAAATATCGATGTACTTGCGCCGCTTAATCCGATGACGCAGCCTCCGCGGCACGCCCTCCCAGAGTTCAGAACAGTGCACCACCGCGGGGTCCACCCCATCGCCCTTCGCGTCCCCCGCCGCCCCTGTGTCACTGGAAGAAAGAAACCGACGAGGACGACGACGAGGAGGAGGAGGAAGCGCGATGACGACGAAGCCCCCGCTTGCGCTTAGCTCTCGCCTTCTTGGCCGCGCCAACCTCCGCCGCAGGGGCCGGCGCCACCCCAGCACCCAAGTCATACTCACCAGCCGCAGGAAAGGGAGCCCCAGGTGCCTCTCCCGGGCGGGGCGCTGTAGCCACATCAGTCCTCGCCTCCGCGGTGCCGGCCTGACCCGGACCCGGCACCGTGCTCGCCATGGTCGCCTGAGCTTGCGCTGTCGGGTGTACCTGCAAGGGGAGAGGAGAAGAGAAACCGGCAGCAACATGCCCAGACGCACCTAGAGTAGGGGCCGGCCCCCCAACCCAGCCCCAAGAGGAGGAGCCAAGACCGCCCGCGTCCCAAGCCGCCGGGCCGCACGCCCCGGAGCCGCCGTACCCCCTTTGCCCTGCAGCAAACCAGTCCCCCCAAGGACCCTGCCAAGGCCCCATGCCAAATGCCCACGGGCCCCAAGGCCCGAAGCCCGCCGGAGGCAGCGACCGCCCCTGAGAAGTCGCACCGGGAGACCCAGGAGGGACCCCAGGACCAGCCCCGGCACCCCCGTGCATCGCCGCCCCCAGGCGCCCCCCCCCGCAGCCCCTACCGTGGCACCCAACCCCACTACGGCGTCGAACCCAGCTCCCCCCCCCGCCACGGGTGACGAGGGCCCAGGGTCTCCCTCCCCGGAGGCCCGCGCTGCCCCCCCCATCTTGCGCATCCTCACGCAAAGCCCCTTTGCCCCTCCCCCGCTTTTCCCTCCCCCTGCCCCGCTCCGAGCGCAGCGCACCCAGCGCTCCCCTCACCTGAGCCCCCCCACCAGCAGCCACCCCATTAGACACCTTACCGCGACCCCGCGCAGCCCGGGCCCCTGTCTGCTTGCCACCCGCCCTGCGCGGAGTAGAGCCCCCGCCCATGCTGCCCAGCTGGAAAAAAGCCGCCCCTTGGCCGCAATACCCCTACACAAACCCCCAACCACCCCCCCGCCAAGCAGCCCGCCGACTACGGGAACCTACAGGCCCCAGCAAGACACCCAGCCAAACTCCCTACAGCTCCGGCGCTCAGGCTCCTGCCGGCAGCCCGCAGGGAAGACAGGCCCCCCCCCCGCGCAAAATTACCACCAACCCAACACACCCGGGAAGGAGGATGGCCCAAAAGTATGGCCCGAGGACGCACCGCCAGACGAGCAGGCCGCCGCACGTGCAGCCGGCCCATGGAGCACGCACACCCGATGCGCGCAGCACGTCCAAACACGTCCCGCAGGCAGCAGCAGGAGGAACGGGTACAACGCGCGCCCGAACGAGGCCAGCGAGAGCCACCGCGTTCCCCCCACGAACCCCGAGGTAGGCCAAGAGTACCCGCGAAACAAAAACCAACCTTTTCCGGAGGCAGGCAGGACGAGAGAGGGCGAGGACGCGAACACTCACCCCTCTCGCAGCCAGCCGCCCCGCCTCTCCCGCCCTCCCAGCCAATCCGGCTCTACGTTGCCTGCCACGTGCCTCACTCTTGCTCCGTGGCAGGACCCCCCCCCGCCCACCAAAGAAACCCATCCACACGTGCAGGGGGTCGGGCCCCGGGGACCCGGTTACTGAGCCGGCCTCGGGACCCGGCCCTGTGGCGACGGCGGGATTTCTCATTAAATGGGAGCTTATTGCCTCTTATAAAAAAGATAATCAACCTGGGTGTAAACCTGGAGAAAAATCTGGACCTTCATTTGCAAATCTCTATTTATTTATACGTTTTTCTATACCGCCCCTTCCAGAGGTTAAGGATGGTTTGCAATTAACCAACAAACATTAGATTAAACTCTTATTTATAACGTACATAAAGCTAGCACATAGTTTTCATATGAATTACAGTAAACAATCAACATATTATACAATCAGCTTATTTACAATGGGGCTATGAGCATTAGTGAAGTGCCCTAAAAAGATACCTTGGAGTTGAATAGGCTGGTAAAATATTAAGGATATATTAGAGAAGGTCAGTGTGTATATTCAAGGAAGCTCATTTTTATGTAGGGTATATTTTGTATATCTCGGTTGCGTCGCCAAAGTATTCTCAGAATAGGTATGTTTTAATCTCTTTGCAAAAATCTTCAAGATCCATAATGTTTTTTAGATTATCTGGCAGTGCATTTCAGAGCATAAGTGAGAAGTAATTAAATGCTCTGTTCCTGGTGGCACGATTTGTGTTACGATAGTTGGTGGGGACTGCTAGAGTGTTATTGTAACAGCTTCTTCTGGATCTCATGTTAGGTATGCTGTTAATTAGGGTGGATAAGAAAGGTGGTGCAATTTCCCTCATAAGCTTAAATTAGTCACAAGAATTTGTATTTAATATGGCTCATTATAGGTAACCAGTGTAGTTTGTAGTATTGGTGTGATGTGTTGTGTGGAGCTTGTGCTGTATATGATACGGACAGCTACATTTTGGGCCACTTGTAGTTGTTTAATACTCTGTTTTGGAAGATCTTGTAGAATACCATTTGAAAAATCAAAATGCAGAAGAAGAACAGCTTGTAGTACTGAATGAAAATCAGATTATCAAGATGCTATAGCATACGTAATTTATAGAAGATGGTTTTGGTAATTTGTTTTATATGGGATGACATGGAGAGTGCCTGATCCAGGATCACCCCCAAGTATCTTACTTCTGTCTTTAAATCCAGCTCTACATCTTGGATATGTATCTTCTTGGGGGGTGGGGGGGGGGTGAAGTTTAAGCTCCTTGAGACGAATAGGACTTCAGTTTTATTAAAATTTATATTCAGGTTATGCGGTTTTAGACATTTCGTCACTTCGCTGATGCCTGTTGCTAAATGTTGATAATTAGGGTTTATCATGTCTATAGGGAGATATGCCATTATATCATCAGTGTAGATGTGATATCCTAATTTGAATTTATTAAAAATGTTACATATAGGTTGCAGGTAAATGTTAAACAATAATGCTGAGAGCGCGGAACCTTGTGGGATACCTTCCTCTTGGGTTGTGGTGTCTGAAGGCCAATTCGTACCTGTTGGGTATGCTCTGTAAGGTAAGATTGGAACCTCTTTAAGACATTTCTGTATATCCCTAACTGGTATAGTCTTGCATACTATGCCTGATGTTATCAAATGCAGAGGCAGTGTCAAGAAATACCAGAACAAAGGCCTGTTTTGATTTGTCTATTCCTTGAATTAGATTACACAGGTACACTAAAAAAAACTTTTTTTAAACTGCCTCTAATGTTTCGATTGATTTTTATGTTTTTTGGTGCGCTGAATCCAAATCTGGTAACCAATTTGCTCCATCACGTACAGATTTTTTGCTACATTGGGTTAGCAGTTTGAGGTGAACGTTTCAGATTGAGTGCGATCGAGATAAAAGTTTCTTGGATGAATTCTTTATACTAATTGTTTAGTAGTTATTCAAATAAGAATAAAGAAAATTGTAACAAGGCAGCACATAAGAATAGAGTAATGTCAACAAAACACACTGTGATGGTAGCAAAATTGTCTGCACTTAAAACAGCCACATACATGTGCACAAACATTGAGCATATAAGAGCGAGGTTAGACACAAAGCAAAGCAAAGAAATGTGCAAAAAATGTTGTACAGGTATGTATGTAAGAATAGAAAACGCAAACCGCACCATTGCAATACATGAAGACAAACACCCGATGGTGTGAAAATAAAATTCTAATAAATGAGATCCGACACTGTGGTAATAACTAGCAAATTTTTATTTCAAAGTTTAGTAAAAACACGATATTTGTCAACACAGTTTAGATTTTAAAGTCATTCTTGGGTCAATCAATCTCCTGGTGGGCCCGTTTCTTCTTCCCCCGAATGCTTCTCTTGGTGCGCTGCTTGGCGTATTTTTCATCTGGGGTTTCCCGCAGCAGCAACCAGCAGAAATCAGCCATCATAGTGGTGTTCCATCTTCCTTGGTACCTTCTCTCTGCGTCCTTGATGTCCTGGTGAAACCTTTCACCTTGTTCTTCACTGTACGCCCCCAAGTTTTCGGGAAAGTAGTTCACATGGGAGTGCAA
Organism: Ichthyophis bannanicus; assembly: GCA_033557465.1. Lineage (NCBI taxonomy): Eukaryota > Metazoa > Chordata > Amphibia > Gymnophiona > Ichthyophiidae > Ichthyophis > Ichthyophis bannanicus. Next base: position 1,750,036,350 of record CM066031.1, on the reverse strand, counting down.
GAAATGGACTTTCAGGCTCATGTTACAGCCTTGTTCTTTGAAGGCATTGAGCATCCTGGCAACAATATCCTTATAGTTCTCATCCCGCCTGTTCCCCAAGAATTTGAGAACAACATCCTTGAAGGAATCCCAGGCTTCTTTTTCCTTCTCAGATATCGTTTCAGCGAATGCTCCATCTGAAATGAGTTTCCTTATATCAGGGCCAACAAACACTCCTTCCTTTAGCTTTGCTTCAGAAAGTCGGGGGAACTTTGAGCAAAGGTACCGAAAGCACTCACCATCTTTTGGAAGGGACTTGATGAATTGCTTAATGAGACCCAACTTAATGTGGAGAGGTGGTAATAGAATTTTATCACGAGGTACCAAGCTCTCATGAAGAACATTTTTCTCACCGGGTCTCAAATACTCCCGAATTGGCCAGTCTTTTTTCCCCCAGTGTAGGTCGCGGGCCCGGCTATCCCACAAGCAAAGGAAGCAGGGATATTTGGTGAAACCGGATTGCTGCCCTAATAGCATGGATAGAATTTTAAAGTCTCCACAAATCATCCACTTATGCTCATCATAACGAATCTTCTGAAGAATCAGGGCCAAATTCTCGTATTTTTCTTGGAGAATAACAGAGTGAGCAATAGGAACTGAAGCGAATGTGTTGCCATTATGAAGAAGAACACCTTTTATGCTGTCTTTTGACGAATCAATGAACAGCCGCCATTCAGCAGGATCATACTTGAGTTTAAACTTTTCCATCACTCCGTATATATCGTTGCAAAATACCAAATCTTCCTCTTTGCTGAAATACTTCAAAAATTGTGTCTCGCGGTTGCGGTACCAATAAAAAGTTGTTCCTGGTGACAATAGATTTTTCTGTTTAAGCCGAGAACCTAGCAGTTGGGCAGCATCTTTTGGGAGTCCTAAATCCCGGACTAAATCATTCAATTCAGCTTGAGAGAAAAGTTCAGGTTTCGGATCTGGTTCAGTTTCAAACTCGGAAGTACTGGACACATCGGGAAAGCCATCTGATGAGTCTCATCATGATCAGAACCGTCCACACATATGATCCAAAGATTTTGGTGGTTCAGGCACAGGTACTACTTCGTTGCTATGAGGCATAGGCCTAATTGCTGAGGGAAGGTTGGGGTAACTTATTACGTTCTTATTTTTTAAGTTGTATCCCTTCACAATGCAAGAGCAAAAATAGCAGTCACTGCTGTGGTCTCTTTGTTCACGCCACATCATAGGTATTCTGAAACGAAATGCTTGTTTTTTACCTTTCATCCATAAGCGTAGATCTTCCTCACATGTCTTGCACACTTTGTGAGGAGCCCACGGTTTGTCTTGATCGCCTAACTTCAAACCGAAATAGGCGAAATATACTTTTTTAATAAATGCAGAAATGTTCCTCTGCCGCTTTTTCACGGTATATTCCCCACAAATAAAACAAAAACTGTCCGGAGAGTTGACGCAACCTCTGGCTCTGTGAGCCATCACAAATACACAGCACTGCAAACTACAACTGTAGTGAACCACTTCGGAATAAAGCTGGATTACGACTGAGCAAACAAAAGGTAATAATGAACTTGCAAGAAACTGAAATTTGACAGGAACGTTCATGTCGCAATCACCGTGTTTGAGCGAGCGAACGAGGCGAGGCGAACAGGAAAGAACATGCGCCAGCGCGAGTACTGGGATTTAGCCCCCCGCCTCCCAATTGTCCTGTTAATGTATAAAATGAATACAAAACACTCTAAAATATCATGAGGGAGTGTTTCTAGTTAGTTAACCATTACAACCTCTATTTTGGGCCAAGAAAATAAACTGCAGTCGGCTAAAAAGAAATTATGTGAACATTCCTTATATGGGTAAGAAATCTAATTTGCAAGAAAACGTGACGTGATGGAACATTTTGGCTATTTTTCCTGGATTCAGCACCCCAAAATCTATAGGAATCAGTTGCAAAACTGGAGGCAGTTTTTTGGTAGTGTACCTGTGTTATCAAAAAGGGCTAAAAGAAGGGTCTCTACTCCATGATATGGTCTAAAACCATATAACTGCTCATCCAGTGGTGAGTACAGCTCAATATAATCTTGGAGTTGAGTCTGGACAGTTTTTTCAATCACTTTTGCCAGGAAAGGGAGACTTGAAATTGGTCTATATGATTTTGGATTCTGTTTGTCTAGTGTTTTATGTTTTAATATTGGTCTTATCATGGCATGTTTTAGCACTTGAGGCATAGTTCCTAGTGTGAGAGAAAGGTTAACCATGTTGAGTATAAATGGGGCTAATTCAGTGTGTAATGCTTTTAGCTAGCTTACTTGGCAGAAGTCTAAAATAAAAGTTGTTGTATTAATTTTGGAGATTAGGTTCTTAATGTGTTTTAAATCAATACTGTGGAAAGTTTGCCATCTCACTGGGTACGTATTATCATGTTTTATTCGGTTTTCTGCATATTCCTATGATTTTAGTATGTTTATGCAGTGATCTGCTAGAGTTTGTGGATCTATTGTTAAAATGTTTATTTCTGGAGTTGGCGTCTGTGTGAGGGTTTTGACTATTTCAAATAGTTGAGAGAGTCTGTCAGTATTTTTATGCGATACTCTTTTTTAGCATTGTTTGTGACATTTTTGTATGCTTGAAGTGTGTTCATGTAAGTTAGTTTGTTATCCATAGATTTATTCTCCCTCCATTTATGTTCAAGTCTTCTCAATTTTTGTTTTATCTTCTTCAGGTCATGGATATACCATTTCTCTGATCTTTTTTGTAGCAGTTGTATGCTGGGATTTGGATGATTTAGGTGAAATAACAGCATTATGTATTGAGGTGTTCCAGTTTGCTAGTATATCATCTAACCCTGTTAAGGGATCTCTAGCTATGGAATGACTTCTATCAAGAAGTTAATCCTTTTGAAATTCTTTGAATCATGTGTGAGATTCATTTATGTTAGATAAAGATATAGGTAGTATACGTGGGGATGTGAAATTAATAAGGTAATGGTCTGACCATGGACTTTTGTTGCTTGTGGAAGAGCATAAAGAAAGTGTTGAGTGATATTTTTGGTAGTAATTTTTGGTGTTGACTTTGTTATGTGTAGGTGTCCGAATGATCTGTTGGAAATCCATGTCAGAAATTGAGTTGAGGAAACTCATTGAATGTGAGTTGTGTAGGGAGGGAAGATTAAAATCCCCTAGGAGTACTAAAGTTTTCTTTAATGTGGATGTGCATACTGTATCTAATATTGAGGTGAGAGTATCTCAGCTAGTGTTTGGTGGTCTGTATATAAGGCACCGTCCCAACCACAATGTTGAGGCCCTGCTTACTCATCTATTTGACAACCTACTAAGAGGAACTGACAATATAAAAAAAGGTTTCCTGCTCGTTTTTGTCGATATCTCCTCTGCTTTCAACACTGCATTAAACAACACCCTTTTAAGCAAACTAACAAACATTGGACTCGAGTGTTTTCAATCTGACCTCAGAGACAGACAACAAAAGATCAAAGTAGGAACCAATATCTCCATTCCATTCAACAGCACAGGGTCCCACAAGGGTCCTTTCTCTCTGCCCTTCTCTTCAACTTTTATGTACAGCCAGTCTGCAACATATTCAAAAGGCACAAAGTTCACTATGACATATATGCAGATGACATCATGGTCTATACCCCAATCCACCTTGATAACCCTAACTACAGAACAATAGCAAACTGTCTACAGGTGATGATTGATTGGCTTTCGGGCAACCTACACATCAACATTAAAAAATCAGAGGCACTAATTATCACATTTATTTATTTATTTATTAACATTTCTTATATACCGCACTATTCGACATCAGCGCGGTTTACATGGAACAGAAACATCCGACAAATTGCATATGTCTGGTCATTACAATTAACAGGATATGGAACTTGGATAACAGGGTAAACTATATACATATGCAGCGTAGTGAGAAAAGGATACTGTTTGGTGTTTTACATTGTTGGGGACACATGTTACGAGGGCTTGCCTGGTTGACTACTACTATTGCTGAAGTTCTCACATGGGACACCTCCTTCACCCCTCCCTACCAACTTCTATCAACCTTGCTGACACACCTATCTCAGTAAAAAACAAAGTCCGATACCTGGGAATCACCCTTGACCTACACTTGAACTTGCAAGTCCATATCGACAGAATCACCTGAAATGTTTTCTACAAACTGACCACTATTCGTAGACTCAAGCCCCTCCTCAGCCATAACCATTTTCACACAGTCTGTCAAGCCGTAATTCTACCCATACTGGACTACTGCAACTCCCTACTCCAAGGACTACCAAAGCAAACCATCAGTCCTCTGAAAATAGCTCAAAACACTGCCGCCCGTGCCATCACTGGATCAGCAAAGCATGAACACATAACACCCCTCTTGAACCAGCTTCACTGGCTGCCAATTACCTCATTCTCCAAATAAAAACAGAGCCGACCATCTTCAAAATCAGGAACAACATGTTTGCCGGAATACCACAGGATCTGATTCACACAAAACCAAACAATACACCAAGAAGACAGAGAACCATTGACACCATTCCACGAAGAGGGCACTTTCCTTTGAACTTACTTCCAGAGATATAAAGTCCACCACGGATATAAAAGACTTTAGAAAACAACTAAAAACTTCCCTCTTTATAGATCACTTTAGGAAAGACACCTAGCACTCCAGGATCCAAACTCTTATTAACATGCCGCCTGGTATATGTATATATTGTTTGCTGTAAATAAGTTATGCTCCCGAGCATCCCCTGCATGTCTCCCCCTCCTATGTTTCCAATATGAGTTCTCTATAATGGTTTGAAACATAATGTAAACTGCTTTGATTGTTACGATAAGATGATATAAAAAAACTTGTTAAATAAATAAATAAATATCGATATATTTATATTATTTATGTATAGGAGATCCATGTCATCTATGCTTTTAGCTGTGTTCAGAGTTGCATTGAATATTTGTTTTATTAATATGAGGACTCCTCCTCCTCATCTGGTAGACTTAGAGCACTGGTAATAGTGTATATCTAGGTAATAGAAGTTGGTTAGTTAGCATAGTATTCATGTCGGATAGCTATGTTTCAGTAACACAAAATATGTCAGGGCTATTGTTCTTAATAATGTCTATCATGACAGGAATTTTATTCCTGATAGATCTGACATTCATTAGTAGGCATTTGATTGGTTTGGTTTTATCCTGGTGGAAGTATGATGTGTTATTACTGAGAGTGGGGATATAGATAAGTCTGAAATTATATTGATTATGTCTCGCGCTTGCCTTGTTAAAAGGCAAAGGTGGTGTGAGTCTTACATGGGTCTGAATAATAGGTATATTATATTGTTGGATAAATGAGAAGGGGTACGATTGGCTCTGATATGTGATGGCTAGAATAATGAATAGATCAACTAATGTTTGAAATAGCTTTGTGTCTTCCATTTTTAATGTGTAATCTTACCTTAGTTCCTATCCTGTTCAGGATTGCTGGATGGTTTATATATAGTATTTTTATGATTGTTGGACTGATACAGGAGCTGTGTGTGATAAATAGAGTGTTATTTAGTAATTTAGCTACTAAGGCTAGATAGTTATTTAGTTACTAAGGCTATTGAGAAGAAATTAGGAGTGTGGTGATATATCAAATGCTGTAGGAATTATTTATTTTTTCTAATATTTCCATATATAGAATCAGGACGTGACTGCTACGGAAGTTATAGTATTTCTTTTCTAATGCTAGCATAGAGTGAATGCAGATATTTTAGAGACAAGAGTTCTTAGAAGAAATTAAACATCAGCTCAGTATTACATTTGGGTTAGGTTAGCATTCAACAGTTTGTTCAGAGTGATATCTAGTGCATGTGAACAGCAATATCTAGAATACTGTATATTCAGGAAATCATGATATCTTCTTGTTGCATCTAATGGAGATCAAAAGCTATGTAAAGAATAGGTTAATAGCAGATATTCTAGATCCATGCCTAAGGGCCACACCAAAGGACCTCTAGCGTGGCCCTCAGGCACAGGCCTGCTAGGCATGGGCGCACCTGAGATTCAGCTGCTTTTAAATGTTCTTGTCGGCAGCTTGAAGAGGCGGAGCAGGAAGCAGCAAATGGTTAGTAAGTTGAAGCTGCTTGTGAGAAGCATGGGGGGGGGGGGGGGGGTGGATTCCTCTGCCTGCCCTAGCATGCACTGCTTAAATCTGGTGTGGAGAGCCTTTGAACTTACAGGCTGTTGTCCAGTGCAGTATTGTAATGCCAGTTGCCGATCAGTGGTCTGGTGCAGTCAGTTATGGCAAGCCTCAATTCTGAGCCCCGATGCCCTGTGAAATGCAGCAGTCTGGTGCGGAGATCCCCAATACCGAGCCCCTGTCACACTCAGTGTCCCCTGGGAGAACAGGCTAAGCATGCATTTCCCATCTATCCATTGTTTGGAAGGAGAAACCTTGGTTTGAAAAAAAAATTCTGACCACACTGGTCCATGCTACTATTAAGTCACACGTAGTTATTATAATACACATATCCAAGCATTCCCAAGAAAAATCTCAGATGTCATTGTATGTCACTGAAGCACATTGCTACAGACAACTTTCTGATGGATTCTACGTTCTGGGATCATATGAAATCTCATTCAAAGCCATATGGAGGCTAATTTTATAACCTGGTACCTAGTTTTAGGCACTCAGAATGCACCCATTGAAAGCTTATTTTATAAAGAAAAGTGAGCATCTACTTGTCTTTATAAAATAAGGGTGTAAGTGGCCAAAAACACAGGTTAAATCTAGGTGTGAGCACTTACACCAGTTCTAGAAGTGGAGCAAATGCCTGCACATAGATTTCTAAAGAACTCGTGTAAGTGATAGTATTTCATAACTTAAGCATGAAAATGTGCCCTCTGCCCAAACTCTGCCCACACCCATATTGAAAGTACATGACATGGGCCTGACACACAGGATCAGGCTGCGGGGAACCCCCTGCCCTTCTCACCTCCTCTGATGGTCCTGGCATGGCTGTCCCCCTCTATCAGGGGGGACTTGCTCCACCTCTGAGGTGGACTAAGTCCTCTGTCCAGGTCCTTCAGCCTGGACGTACAGTGCCGTCACTGGAATAGGCCTTTACGTCAGGTTGAGGGTCACACTTCTGGCCGCCCTCGCTCCATCTCCGGCCTGCCCTCGTACAGGACTCCCCACACATCTCGGCAGTACTTGCGGGGATCTCTACGGTCTGAATTGGGTCTAGGGGAATGATGAGGGCTGGACGTTCATGTCAGACATCCAGCCCTTGCTATTTGGGATTGGAATAACCCCCTAAGCGAATATGCATTAGAGATCACAGAGAAAGGAAGACAGGCATCCATTCTTTTACATGGAGAGGGAATAGGCACACACATACCTAAAAGACAAAGTTTTATGATGCCCAATTGTATATCTTTACAGGACTGTTGTGGATCTGATGGCATCGTATTGATCGTGATTGAGTTAAATTAGAAGAATATTGGGGGGAGAGAGGTATAAGGCTGAAGGTTCTCCTAGAGTGCCCAGTACTCTTCCACATACTCTGGCCAGTAGTTAACTAATGCTCTTACCCATCCTCTGCTCCCCCCCTATAAGTTTCCCCATTACGATGACCCCCAAATCTACCCTCCCCCTAAGACAACCTCTCCTTCATCTGAACCCCCCCCCAATCCAAACTTTGTCCCCCCCATCAGACAACCACCCATCCAAACCCAGCCTCCATCATACAACTGCCCCTCCAGACAACTTCCCTTCATCAATAGCCCCCAAATCCATCCCCTCTGAATCAAAGCCTTCACCCCCATATTGCCCCTCACAGCACCTGTCTGGGTCTCCCTGGTTTTCAGCCCGAGGAGCAGTAGTGATCTGCAGCCTCTGTTGCCCTATCAGTCATCAGGGTTCAAAATGATAGCTGAGAGATAAAGTGCAAATGACCTTATTTAGCAACTTGACCCCTAGCAGTAGCATCACATTCTGAACCCTGGTTGCTGATGGGGCAGGAGTGACCAAGGATTGCTTTTGTTTCCTGCTAGATACCAGAGAAATATCCAGTAGTTGCTGGGGACTTTCAAGAGGTCGAGAAGAGCATGGATTTGATCTTTGAGGATGGGGATAGTGATTTGAGTATAGGTGTTGTCAGGGTGTAGGGGATGGGGAGATTTGTTATCAGGGTGAATTGAAGTATTCCACCAGCCCCTTTACAAGTTAGTAAGCCTGACTTAGGGATCATTATCTTTGCATTATTGAAGCCAGGACTGTGCAATGTCCCTGGCTTCAGTTAGTAATTCAAATGTATAATTGCATCAAGAGTTATTAACTCACCATACTGAGGTGCCGCACGTTTGTGACTCCTGAGATAAATATCACTGCAGCAAAACGTGCTTTTACTACAGTTCAGTAGCTACCTCCTTATACTTAAGTAAAGTAAAAGCCTGCTTGGAAGTAAAATCTGCGTTATAAATCTAACACAGTTTTATTACACGTGGCTGTTAGATTGTAAACGCGAATATATACTGTACTTGAATGTAATTCACTTCAATCTACCGATGGATTAAGTGTGAGCTATATCCAGATAAACAAATAATTACACTAGTTCCCTGTTCAGAGCTGGATCGGATTCAAAATTGTATGCCTAATGTTCAGGGCATATCTCAGAGGCCACGTGCAACCAGTTATTTATTTATTTGGTTTTATATACCGCGCTTTTTCGGATCAGTTCCCTCAATGTTACCACAATGGTGGAATGTTTCACAGCAGTAAGAAGGTAAATGGGAAATAAAATGGGCTGCAAGGGAAGGAAGGGGATGCTAAATGGGGGGATGAAATAAATCAATACAAAAATTCTCATTGATGTCAATCATTTGCCTCTTACCCAGTCATAAGCAGTCTTTTTAAACACCGCAGCAGCTGCTGCTGCACCTCTTCTGAGCTTCAGATTGGCAGCAGCTTGTCAAATGCTGTTAGTCGTTCTTGAAAACACAGTTGCTTCTCAGGTATACACCGCTATCTTTCTTCATGTCTTATTTGCTTGGCTGATTTTTTTTCTCTTTGTTCCACTCATTCAGTTCTACTTAATTAGCTGAATGGTCTCCATAACCTTCCTTGCTGCCTTATATATTATCTACCAGTCCATCCCTTAATCTGGCTGCTGATCCTGGTGGAGAACTGTCTAAGCAAACTGCCTAAGCCCAGCTGCTTCCTTCTGCCTTCCACCCTGTCCTATATTCACTACCAGTCCTTGAAAGTATATTATATTGAACTGCCCAATTGTAAACAGTGGTTACATTATGCAGCCACTACCCTAAGTTGTGCTAATCTGCCTAAACGTTATGAGTGAGTAAGTTGGTATACAAGGCACAAGGATTTCATTTTGAAATTCCAGCAAGTGATTTAACCTCCAATAGCCCCCAGATTTTCAAAGGAAAACAGCGGGAAGTTTCCCTTTGAAAATTCACTTTTTGGGTATAAAATTCCTTAGGACTTGCAAGCGGTCAGGGCCTGAGGAAGCAATAGTCAAACTAGGCAGCCACCTAGAGCGCCAACATGATGACAATGGCTGAAGCTGCTGAACTCACCCTGAAGACAGCCATGCCGACACCGCAGTAGTACAGTAACAGCAGACAGCACAGGCTCGGAGGCACTTTGAGCTCCGGCGCTCTGCCCCCCATCTCTGGTGTGCATCCTGCCAGTTTCTGCAGCGTCACCAAGTAGGGGTGGAACTGCCAAAGGAACATAAGCGTTGCGGTGCTGCAGCAGTTTCTTTCTTTCTTTATCTTATCTTTATTTCACACTTGATAAACCGCTTTTGTCGGGACATTAAAGCGGTGTACAAACAAAATAAAAGGCAGCACTGCAAACTACGGAAAAAGAATGCCAAAAATAATAGGAAAGAAAGAAAAAGAATAGCACAATAACCTTATAAACGATAAACAATAATCAACAACCAAATACAGACAAAAGACAACCAGCACAACCAACAGAGGCAGACAAAGGGGGTAGCAGGACCAAATTGAGCTAGGACAGGAACATCAACCTAGAGCGGTATCAGGGAGGGAAATCAGGAGGAAGATCGAACACTTTCTGAAACAAATGGGTTTTGAGTGAGGCTTTGAACTGAGGGTAGGAGGGTTCTAAACGAAGGGACGGAGGCAGGGCGTTCCACAGCCAAGGACCAAGAAAGAAAAATGCAGCATGACGGGTCTTTTCTAGATGTGCACGGGACAGTGATGGTAAAGCCAGACGATTAGCGTGAAGGGAGCGGAGTTGACGGTAAGGCATGTGAAGAGAAATTAAATCAGCCAGGTATAGAGGGTTGTTAGTGTAAATTGCACGATGAGTGAGGATAAGGAGTTTATAATGAAACCGAACACGGAGGGGCAACCAATGAAGACGAATGAGAATGGGGGTAATGTGATCGAAGCGACGGGCGAAAGTAATAATACGGGCAGCGGTATTCTGAATGAGTTGAAGGCGTTTAAGTTGGTAATTGGGAAGATTGGCCAGAAAGATATTACAGTAATCAAGATGACTAACGATGAGAGCAAGGACGAGAGTAACCAGAGAACCGAGAGGAAGAAGTGAACAGACAGCCCGAAGCCGGTGGAGGATAGCGAAAGAACGTCTAGTGAGGAGAGAGATATGATCACGGAAGGAAAGGGAGGAGTCAATGAAAGCATAGCTAGTGTACACAGCAGCTGCAGTACCTTGTAGGCTTCTCACTTGCCACTAGCCCTGGGCCTGGCCTCTCCCTGTGTGCCTCTGCCTCTCGCTGACTGGCCGGCAGCAGCCACAACAAATTGCAAGAACTCTCATGTCTGTGGAGCGTCTGAGGGCTCATTGTAGACACTGAATCCCAGCCCCTCAGCCCCTTCTTTCCCCCAGTCGAGCCTCCTCTCAACGTCTTCATAACAGAGCAGAGCAAAGGTGGTCATTTATTTATTTTATTTTTGTTTTGCCCTTTTATACTACAGGATATCTCTGACCAAATTTAACACTTGGAGCCAAATTAAGGGGTTGTTTTGGAGCAATCTCTTAGTTTGGCTTCAAGTGCTAAAATTGGTCATAGGAACCCTATAGAATAAGAGGTTTGGGAAAGCTAAGTCTTCTCAGCCCCAACTGCAACCATAACTGCAACCTCCCCGATGCCAAGTAAAACTGGCAGGCAGCATTGATGTTTACCATGCCTGTCAGTTTTACTCCGAGTCGGGGGAAAAAAAGTGCCCTTGCTCCTGGTCCAGCACCAGTATCTTTCTTTTCTCCTCCATCCCTGGTTACCATTCAACCTGCAGTTGAGGGGACATGGGTGTCAGGAGTCTAAAACCCCCCACAAAAGACAGACATGGAGAGGGGCATTCAATGACGATGTGCTGCCGATGGCTGTGCTGATCCCGCCCCTTCTTATGTCAACTTCCTGTTGCTAAGAGGCAGACCGGCCCAGCCATCAATGGAGTGCTTGCATTGAATGGCCCTGGGTTTTTTCCCACTGCCTTGGGGATGTCATTCAGTATCATATTCTCCTTTTGAAGTGAAATTAAATTTAGCGTTCTTTATTTATACCAATGATCAATGTTAATTTTTAAAAAATAACTGTGGGAGGGGTACGTGGTTGAAGGTTTGGCTAGGGCAACAAATTACTACCACTACTGATCATTTGTGTAGTTCTACACGGCGTACACAGCACTGTGCAGACACATGCAAGAGACACTCCCTGCTCATCAGAGCTTGCAGTCTAGTCAAGACAGACTACACAACAATTGGGGACTAGGATATATCTAGGGGAATGGTAAGGAAACAGAAAGGCGGAAAACAGGAAGCTGAGAGGTTCTGGATCCTAAAGCCATCTCAGAGAGGTGAGTTTTTAACCTGGATTTGAAAAGGGCTAGATATGGATACCCTTGCTCCTCCCATTCCACGTCCTGTGAGGTGCACCTCACCTTAGCCCTGGTTGTCTTCAACTACCCGCTACCTACATTCCTGTGCCCGCTCAGCTTAGGATACTTGGCTCAAATCCCGCTCTCTCTCTCTGATTTTCTTCACTTCAGATTCATGCTTTCTTCTTTCCAGTCCGCCATTGCACTCACAAAGCAAAAACTATTTTCTCAATCTGACTAACCATCTTGCCTCTAATCCTCATTGTCTCTTTTCTACTCTCAATGCTCTTCTTAAGGCACCTCCATCTTCAATCCCTCCTTCTCTTTGTGCCCAAACCCTAGCAGAATATTTCCATGACAAAGTGAATACAATTACTCTTCAATTCCCCACTAAATCTTCTTCACCCCCCACGTCCTCCTCTCTCTCCATTACCAACTTTCCCCTCAAACCTTTATCATCCTTCATCCTTTTCTAAAATCCCTGTTGAGGAAACTTCTCTTCTTCTTTCCCCCTCTAAACTCACTACCTGTTCTTCTGATCCTATCCCCACCCATCTCCTCAACTCCATCATCTCAACATATTCTCATCCTTTTGCTTTCCACTGCAACCTTCCCTGCAGTCTTCAAGCATACTGTATTCACTCCTCTCTTCAAAAAACTCTCACTTGACCCTACTTGTCCTTCTAATTATCGACCCATTTCCCTTCTCCATTCATTTCCAAAATTCTTGAACATGCAGTTCTCTGCCGCTATCTCAAATTTTTTCTCCTCTCAAGCCCTTCTTGATCCACTTCAATCTGTTTTTTGTCCATTTTATCCTACTGAAATGATTCTTGCCAAAGTCTCCAGTGATTTGTTCCTTGCTAAGTCCAAGGCCTTTACTCAGTTCTCATTCTTCTCGATCTTTCTGCTGCTTTTGATACTGTTGACCACCTCACCTCCTTGACACTTTATCCTTACTTGGTTTTAGAGGCCCTGTTCTGTCTTGGTTCTCTTCTCTTATCTCTCCAATCAGTGTTTGCTATGGAGGTTCCACCTCTACTGCCATCCCTCTATCAGCTGGTGTACCTCAAGAGTCTGTTCTGGGCCCTCTCCTTTTCTCTCTCTATATCCGGTCCCTTGGTGCCCTCATCTCTTCTCATGGCTTTCAGTATCATTTTTATGCTGATGACTCTCAGATCCATCTATCTGCACCTGACATCGCCGCCGCCTGGATGTCTCACTGTTGCCTAAAATTGAATATGGCTAAAACTGTACTTATTTTTCTTCCTAAATCCTCCTCTCTCCCCTTCCTCCTTTCCCTACCACTGACAACACTTTGTCTTCCTATTTCCTTGGCCTGCAACCTTGAGGTCATCTTTGACTCCCCTCTTTCCTTCTCCACACATATTCAACATATAGCCAAAACCTGTTTTTTTCTCTATAACATTAACAAAATTAATCCCTTCCTCTCTGAACATACTACTAAGATTCTTATCCACTCTTTGGTCACCTCCCATCTTGACTATTCCAACCTCCTCCTTGCTGGTCTCCCTCAGTGTCATCTCTCTCCTCTTCAATCTATCCAGAACTCTGCTGCGCGGCTAATCTTCCGCCAGCCCCAATACACTTATGTAACCCCTCTTCTAAAATCACTTCATTGACTCCCCTTCCATTTCTGTATCCAATTCAAATTTCTCCTTCTAACATATAAATGTATTTACTCTACTACCCCTCATTATCTCCCCCCCTCTCTCTCTCTCTTTCTCTCTCTCTCTCTCTCTCTCAACACCCCTTCTCAGGAATTCCGTTCCTCCTCTGGCTGTCTTCTGTCTATGCCCTTTTCTTCTTCTGCAAACTCCAGAATTCAATCTTTTCACCTTGCTGCTCCTTATGCATGCAACAAATGTCCTCTATCTTTGCATCAAGTTTGTTCTCTGCCCCTCTTCAAATCCATGCTAAAGGCTTACCTCTTTGAGGCCGCATTTGGCTCCTAATTCCTTGTTCTCCTTGTCTCCTTCCCTATTTGAACCTCCCTGTTTCTCTTGTACTGGTCTATCTGTCTTGATTAGATTATAAGCTCTAAGAGCATGGACTGTTTTCTTTATATGTTTGTACAGCACTGCGTACATCTTATAACACTATATACATGATTAATAATTGTAGTAGTAGTAGGGAGCAGTATAACATGAATGAAAAGAATAACAAGCTATACAACACCAGTTCAAATGTGGCTTCATTCCCAACTGTAATGTACAACCCTTCTGAAAAAAACGTATTGGAACCGTGATAGGAAAACATGTGATTTATGTTTTTTTTATTCAATAGCTAGCCTATCTAAAACCTTGCTGGCTGGAACAGAATTTTCACAGGACATGGTCTCTCTTACTCTGCTCACACAGGACTATATACTTCACATCTCAGCATCAGACACCCAGCACTGCTTTCCCAAGCAAGTCCCAAATCTTAGCAGGTAAAGAGCAGCTTAGAAGGGGTTGCTTCTTCTTTTCAGAATGATAGCCTCTAACATTCCCTTGGCCTGAATCTAGTTAGACTGGCAGGTGGGGTTCACACTGTACCTTACATCATCACCATGGGGCTGGTCTCAATTTCCCTTCCCTGAGGGAAGGTTCTCTGAAATGATAATTAATGGTGAATTTTCCTCTGAGCCTCAGCCCTTTTGGCTAGGGATTGCTTAATGTGGGATTTTGCTTCCAATGGGGATGCCTATGTAATATTATTTTCTCAATGAGTAGGTATTTTCATAAGGGTTGCTGTGGTTCCCCTATAAACTGATTGCAATCACACAGCTGCTTGGCTTACGTATTATTTTTTTTACCATGACACATTCTTCTTCTCCACATGCTTTTCCCAATGCTCTTCTTGCACAAAAATGGAGACTGAACATTGTATTTCCCAAACATTTCCCTTCCTGCCCCTGTTTCACACTTCTATGAGTCTCAAGGATGGCATATACTGTATGTACTTGAAACCAGACACAGATCGTGCCTCACGCACAGACTACTTTGGGCTTTTATTCCAGCTCACCAGAGCACTCAGGTCAGGATGGTGTTTTTCCTGATTTTCCTCCTCTCAGTTCCCAAAGCAATAAAGTTTCTCTTACAGGGCAACACACTCACTAGACCTCTTCAATGGTCCTCTGTTTTCACCTCTTTCTGTCATGGTGCTTCCTTTTTTTTTCTGCGTTGCAGCCTCCCAATGGACTTGCAGCCCTGTCCACCTCTTCACTCTTCTTTCTCCTTCTGCACATGACTCTTCTTGCATGGCCTCGTTTTTTCTGCCTCAGTAATTGTGAGCTCTACCCTACCTCCTTGGAATGAGCGAAATCCTCTTTTTTTTTTAAATTTCAGGTGCAGAGCACAATCATGTTACCCCTCCTTCCCCACTTCCGCAGGCAGAACCAAATCACCTCACCTCTCCCTCGGCAACATGGTCCAGAGCTAATCACAGTTCTCAGGAAGAACCTGCTCACCTTTTTGACCCTGGACTCCATCTTAGCTTTGATTACCAATGTAGGGTCAATAATATTATATATTAAACAAGTCTACTAAAGGAACGTCAAACAGTTAGTGCTTGACACTCTCTTGGTAACAATGGATGTACTGTAGTATCACTATACAGCAATGTTCCCCAGACAGATAGCATAACTGCATGTGATAAATTTCTATAAACATCTATTCTCTTCCACTAATAAATACTAGAAACGATTACAAAATTAATATAATTTATCCTAATCCACAGCTGAATGGGCACTACAATATGGCAATCTTTTCATGACACAACTGAAAGAGACAGACATTTTTCTAAAATATATCACATTAAAACCTTGAAATATTATTGATATGATGATGGCATCCCTCACTTGATTTGCAGTTTGTCGTGCTGTTAGGGCTTGTGTGCATCAGTGATGCTGAGGGCTAAGCTATCAGTAGTTTTAACTACTGACAGGGTCTCCCAAGATAGACAGGTCTCAGCTGAGGAACCAGACCAAGACAAATCACCCATCTGGGCAGCAGCAGAATGGGATGGTGTTGGCGGCGGAGGTTCACATTTCTGTGACAACAGCAACACCACTAAACTTAAACTGCACAGAAGAAAGGCCTCCATATCTTGCCACAAAAACCCAATGGATTGTCACAACAAAACAAATTGCTCTATAGTGCTGGAAGATGAGATCCGCAGCTCAGAAGGCACTAAACTGGAGAAAGACTGATAGAATTCTGCAAGACCAACAATCTATTCATCTCAAACACCTTTTTCTAGCAACACAAGCAGTGATTGTACACATGGACTTCACCCAATGGATTGTTCAAAAATCAAATTGACTACATCTGTGGAAGTCAACAATAGAAAAGCTCTATAACATCAACAAAAAAAACCTGGAGCTGATTGTGGTACAGATCACCAGCTACTAGTATGCAAACTCAAGCTAAAGTTGAAAAAGAGCAAGCCACTCATGAAAGTAGCAAAATATGATCTTGAGAATATACCACTGGAATTTAAAGACTGCCTGCAAAATCTATTTGCTGCCTTAGATACAAATGACAGAGCACCAGAAGAATTATGGGATAACATCGAGAAGGTTGTTTTGAAGAACATGAGAAGTCTCTACAAAAAGTGAAAAAGCAAAATGGCCAAAATGGATGACCAAAGAAACTCTGAAAATTGCTCAGAAACGCAGAGAAGCTAAAGCTAGATGAGAAAGAGAGGCAATCACAGAATTCAACAAAGATTTCTAATGTGCAGCAAGACAAGACAAGGAGAAGTACTACAATGACACATTCAAGGAAATAGAAGCAGAAACTATTAAAGGAAGAACAAGATTGGCTTTCCTAAAGATATGAGAGCTAAAGAAAAAATTCCAGCCTCGAATTGGAATGTTACAAGATGCTCAAGGATCTATGTTGAATGATGCTGAGAAGATCATGAAAAGGTAGAAAGAATATACAGAGGTTTTATATGATAAAGTGGACCAAAGCCATTTCAACCTGAAGCTTATGATCTGGAACCATTGGTGATGAAAAAAGAAGTCAAAGCAGCATTGAAAGTCTTATCAAAGAACAAAGCACCAGGCATTGATGGCATTCTCATAGAAGGATTACAGCAATCTACTGCAACTGCTACCATATTTACAAGGCTATGCCAGGAAATTTGGAAGACAACATCATGGCCAACTGACTGGAAAAGTCATATGGATGCAAAAGTTGGACAGTGAAAAAGATAGACAAGATGAAATTTGATGCCTTTGAATTATGGTGCTGGCGATGAATATTGCATATACCAGGGACTGCCTGAAGAACAAACCAGTCAGTACTAGGGGAGATCAAACCTAAGCTTTCTTAGAAGCTCAGATGGCAAGACATCAACTTTCATACTTTGGACATATCATGCAAAGAGAAAGATCATTAGAGAAAGACATCATGCTTTGTAATGGAGAAGGTCAACGCAAAAGAGGAAGGCCAACAATGAGATGGATGGATACAATAACTGCAGCTACACAATTTAGGACAACTATCCAGAGGGTCGCCATGAGTCCACAACAACTCGACGCACTTAACAACAACAACAATGATGGCATTTTTTATAATTCAGACTGAGGGAAAAGAGACTCCAAAACAATTGATTTAGGAGATGATTCTATATAGCATGCATGGACAGTAATGTGCTAGAAATACACCAGTCCCTATTCTTAAGGACTTAGGTATGTGAATGGGCATTTATGCATGCAAGGCATTGATAAGGCAGGTAAAGGGAGAATTTGAGAAAAACTTGCTTGTATTTGAGAACAAGCTTGCTGTGGAAGCAAAAACACATAATAAAGACTTTTTCAAGTACATTCATAGTAAAACCTGTGAGAGAGTCAGTTGGGCCATTAGATGAAAGAAGGGTAAAAGGGGAACTAAGAGGGGACAAGGTCATGGTGGAGAGACTGAATGAATTCTTTGCTTTGTTTTTTACTGAAAAATATGTAGGGAAGTTACCCATGACTAAAATGGTATTTAAAGATGATGCATCAGAAGAATTGAAAGAAATATTGATAAACCGGGAAGATATATTGCAACTATTTGATCAACTAAACAGTAGCAAATCACCTAGACCAGATGGTAAACACCCAAGGGTATTGAAAGAACTGAAATATGAGAATGCACACCTACTATTAGTAATCTGTAAACTATCATTACAATCATCTGAAGTACCTGAAAATTGGTGAATGGCCAATGTAACGCCAATTTTTAAAAAGAGTTCCAGGGGTGATCCGGGAAACTACAGGCCAGTGCGCCTGACCTCAGTACCAGGCAAAATGGTAAAAACCATTATAAAGAACAAAATTACTGAACATGTAGATAGTCATGGTTTAATGGAAGAAAGCCAACATGGCTTTAGCTAAGGAAGGGCTTGTCTTACTAATCTCTTATGCTTTTTTGAAGGTGTAAATAAACAGGTAGACATAGATGAGCCGGTCGATTATAGTGTATCTAGATTTTCAGAAAGCCTTTGACAAGGTACCTCATGAGAGACTCTTGGCGAAGTTAAAAAGTCATGGGATAGGAGGCCATGTACTATTGTAGATCAGGAACTGGTTAAGAGATAGAAAGCAGAGGGTAGGGCTGAATGGCCATATTTCCCAATGGACAAAGATGAATAGTGGAGCACGCTAGGGATCTGTGCTGGGTCAGCTGCTTTTTAACATATTCATAAATGACCTGGAAATGGGAATAACAAGTGAGGTAGTCAAATCTGTAGATGACATAAAAGTGTTCAAAGTTGCTAAAACCTAAGAGGATTGTGAAAAATTGCAAGAGGACATAGACAAACTGGAAGATTGTATATTCAAATGGCAGATAAAATTTAATGTGGACAAGTGCAAAGTTGTGCACCTAGGAAAGAACAACCCAAACTATGGTTACACGATGCAAGGTTCAACATTAGGAACTACCACCCAGGAAAAAGATTTAGGCATAATCATGGATAACGCATTGAAACCCTCCACCTAGTTTGCAGTGACTGTCAAGATGGCAAATAAAATGCTAGGAATCATAAGGAAAGGAATGGAGTATAAAACAAAGGATATTATAATGTCTCTGTATCATTTCAGGGGGCAACTGCACATTGAATATTTTGTGTAATTCTGGTCGCCATATCTTAAAAAGGATATAGCGGAATTAGAAAAGGTACAGAGAAGAGCCACCAAAATGGTAAAGGGAACGGAAGGATACCCCTATGAGTAGAAGCTTAAGAGATAGCGCTTTTCAACCTGGAAAAAAGACGGCTGAGGGAAGATATGATAGAGGTTTATAAATGAATGAATGGAGTGGAACGGTAGACGAAGGTCAATTGTTTATGCAATCAAAAATAGAAAGAGCAGGGGACATGCAATGAAGTTACAGTGTAACCAGTTTAAGATTAATAAGAGAAAATATTTTTTCACTCAACCTGTAATCAAACTCGGGAATTCGTTACCGAAGGATGTAATAAATGCTGTCAGTGTAACTGGGTTTAAAAAAGCTTTGGACAAGTTCCTAGAGGAAAAGTCTATAAACCATTATTAAAGAAGACCCGAGAAATCCACTGCTTGCCCCAATACAAGCATTATGGAACCTCTGTGTCTTTTTGGGAAACTACTAGGTACTTGTGACCTGGATTGGCTACTATTTGAAAAGGATACTGGGCTTGATGGACATTGGTCTAACCTAGTATGACATTTCTTATGTTCTTAAGTTTTGGGTGGTGCCTATTCTGCAAGTGCTGTAGGGCACACAGATAAGTATATAGGTCACTTATGACTAGGGGCGTCTTCCCTAAACCCTTATAGTTCCAATCACTTGGCAACAGATTAGCAAAGAATACAAATTCTGTATATATGAATTATTATAAATTATGATTTATTGTGATAGATAAAATACAGCATGCACGTGAGTCCCATTATGCGTACTTTCCATTGGGGTGTGCATGGGAGTGGTGCTTGAGCAGAGCATGGGTAGTGTCTAAATTCATGTACGTAGGTTTTAGAGCAGGTATAACTGCTGTTACTAGTTTCAGGCATGTCAGTTCACTCCTATTTTATAAATTAAAGTACGCATGTGCTTCACTTTATAAAATAGGTCCCAAATGAAAAAAACATTCAAAAAATTGGGGAAACATTTTAAACTACAGTTCTAATTACTACCCTTCAGAACCAAAATCCATTATAATACAGCAAAGTCACTGAATACCACCATATTTGCAGTTATGTGAGAGAGAGGGACAAAATCCTCAAAGTCCTGACTGATTTCTTCAAACATAAAAAGCAATTCCATCAAAATCATCTCCAGGGGACTTGCTTCTTCCTTTCGAACACCCAGGATAAGCCTACTACTAATAGTGTACAAAGAAAAGAAAACAAAGGAGAAAGATCCCCCTTGCAGTGGGAGCAATCCAGACTTAGGTCTTTTATGATTATTTGTTTCTCTATTACTGCTACTCCTTGGGGGTCAGTCACTGACAGAATTATTCCTCTTCAATAAACAACTAATCTAAAACAAAAATGATTAAATAGCAAACTTCTAACATACAGTAAAAACCAGAAAGAAATGAATAGCTCAATTCCTTGCAGTAGATTATGCCAAAAAGTATCTCAGCAGATATCATAGGAGCCAACAATTACTGTAAGAGGAAGAAGGATGTTGCATTAGTGGGAAAAGGCAGATATTAAAGACAGGAATGAATTCACAGAGACATAAGATGACACACCAGAGATGCAAACGTGACACCACTGTGGACGAAAACGTTTTGGGATTTGACGACTACCTCAATGATCTTAAAAGAATTCAAGGGCATAAGACATTTGAAGTTGAAATGATCAAACACTTCACAACTAAGAAGAAAGAATGCAACAAAAATCAGTTTGAAGCAGCTACTATCCCAATAAGTGCTGCTGACTGGGACGTTCAGCGTCACTATGCGGATAGTGACACTGTCTATCCCTGCGGACACCATGGCACTATCTGGATAGTGATGTGGTGATCCATGGCTGAGATGGGATGGAGCCATCAATTATGTGTGTAATAGCTATCCTAAGACTATGCAAATAGGCTATTCATATACTGTAGCAGTACTGAATATCTATGCCGTATGAGTAGAGGCAGCTCTTGCTGCACTGGAGTCAGTGTATTAAAAAAAATGCCAGTCATCACCACTTAATATAGACCTGTTGGCTTTTTACTCAATAGCAATCATGAAATTCTGCCCAAATATTTCTGGTCACCCATCAAACTTTCTTCCCACATCCTAAAATACTTTTTCCTTTTAGTCTATCATAGGAATACCTTTGATGATTCAACTAGGTAAGTCCTGTCTCACCTGTGCTTAATATGAGGGGGCCAAAGACAAAATGTATTTGGTTTGTTTTCATTTGGATTTTTTCTCCAATTCATGTTTTTTTTTGGTTCATTTCACACAATAAATATTTTTTTGTAAGCAGAACTGTTTTGTATATGTTAGAACATTTTTATAAATATAAATCAGTTCTACAAATGTTAATTTATAGGTTAATGTGCATATAATTGATAGAGAAACATAGAAACATGACGGCAGAAAAAGATCACATGGCCTATCTAGTCTGCCCTTCCATATCACTACAATAGTCCCCTTTTTTCCTTTAGAGATCCTCTGTGCTTATTCCATGCTTTTTTGAATTCAGATAGGGGTTCATTCCATGCAGCATTTAACAGGGATGTACAACCCATCTGGGTGTACCTCCCTCGCCAAATATTTGTGCCCGATGCCAAACCCAAAGCTCCCCGCACATGCAGAGGAGATGTGCGGGGAGCTCCGGACGAGGACGGAAGGGGGAGGACTGGAGGTGGAACATGATCAGGGTGGAGGCGGACCTCTGACCCGGATGTACAGAGCCAATTCCAATCACAGCCCTGTTTGTCCAGGAAGGCAGAGTTGGTTGGGGAACGTATTCCACCTCAGAGGTGGAATAAGTCCCCCCCAAAGGAGGGGAGTAGCACCCGAGGACCCCTCAACCCATGTGAGTGGCAGCGGAAGATTCCCCTGAGCCTGACCCTGGCCTTGGCAGACCCTACTGGGAGTTGGGTGGCAGGGATCAGCATTTTTTATCTGGTGCAGGGTATCGGGGCTCCTGCATGGCATCCTAGTGCCATGGCGATGGGGCACCATGGCACCGAGGCTCCATGCAGGAGCATTGGGAGGGTTGTTTGGGGAGGGAGCCGGACATGCGGAGAGACCGAATCGGGGCACATCTTGCCTGTTCAGGCCCTTTGCACCTGATTCTGCTTCCGCGAGGTGTAGCTCCCGCAGGTGCAGAATTGGGTGCAAATCCGGCCAATCCAGTTTTTGGATGTCTGGATGGGTCCCAATCAGAATGGGGCCCATATTGTCCTCATTTCTACTACCTCCACTGGGAGACTATTCCACGCATTTACCACTCTTTCCATAAAGAAATATTTCCGCATATTGATCCTGGGTCTATCCCCTTCACCCTCATCCTATGTTCCCCTCAAAGTAGAGTTTACTTTCAGTCAAAAGAGGCTCTCCTCTTGTGCATTTATGCCATGGAGGTATTTAAACATCTCTAGCATATCTCCATTATCCTGCCTTTCCTCTAACATATACATAATAAGATCTTTAAATCTGTCCTCATATGCTTTATAACGAAGACCACTAGCCATTTTAGTAGCTACCCTCTGCACCGACTCCATCCTGTTTATTATTATTTATTTTATTTATTTAAGAGTTTTCTATACCGCTTTTCACATAATCAGTGGTTTACATTGAGCCAAAAACCATTACATTATAACATTATAAACTATTACAGAATAACATGATTGGTAGATAGTGAACCATGAATAATCAAAAATGAATAAAGATGATTACTTCCGGTCAGAACATATGATGATATATTTACAATAACTTATTTGCAAAGTGATGATGATATATTTACAATATAATGTTAAAGTAGGTCCCTCAACTGTCCTAGTGTGTAAGTTTATTACAGTGTGATTGTAAGTGCTCGGATGTAGAGATGATTGATGGCTAAGCTGGATAGTGATTTTCAGTCACATTTAGGTCACCAAAATGTTCAATGAATAAATACGTCTTGAGTTTTTTTCTGAATACAGCGAAGACTTATAAAGAGGCACTATCATCTCTTTTTTTTCTGGCTGGCTATTCCTCTCCCTATACACCCAAGCATCCTTCTCATAAGAACATAAGATATGCCATACTGGGTCAGACCAAGGTCCATCAAGCCCAGTATTCTGTTTCCAACAGTGGCAAATCTAGGTCATATGTACCTAGCAGTTTCCCCAAGTGACACAGGTTCCACGATGCTTGTATTGGTTCAAGCAGTGATATCCTGGGTCCCTTCTTAATAATGGTTTATGGACTTTTCCTCCAGGAACTTGTTGCTTTTACTGTCACCTTTTCTATCTGTTTAGCTGCTTCAAATCATCAGAAACAATCATACCCAGATCCCGGTCTTCTTTTGTGGGCAGAAGTTCTTCGTCCCCTACACTGTACAGCTTCCTTCGATTTTTGCAGCCCAAGTGCATGACCCTGCATTTTTTTAGCATTAAATCTCAGCTGACAAATTCTTGACCATTCTTCAAGCTTAGCTAGATCCTTCCTTATGTTATCTATTCCTTCCTGGGTGTCTACTCTATTGCATATTTTGGTATCTGCAAAGAGGTATACCTTACCTGATAGCCCTTCTGCAATATCAGTAACAAAAGAATCGGACCAAGGACAGATCCCTGCGGCACACCACTGGTAACTTCCTTCTCCTCAGAGTGAGCTCCTTTTACATGTACCCTTTGTAACCTCCCTCTCATACAATTTCTAACCCAGTTTGTCACTTTAGGGTCCATCTCTAGGGGGCTCAGTTTGTTTATAAGTTGCCTGTGCGGAACGGTGTCAAAGACTTGACTGAAATCTTCATACACCACATCTAAGGCTCTCCCTCAATCCAACTCCCTGGTCACCCAGTCAAAGAAATCAATCAGATTTGTCTGACAAGACCTGCCTCTGGTAAACCCATGCTACCTTGGATCCTGCAATCCATTGGACTCCAGAAACCTCACTATTCTTCTTTTAGCAGTGTTTCCAATAATTCACAAAAAGGTTGTAACTAAAAGGTTACAAAGGTAAATAAATGCAAAAGAAAAAGGAGACCACTATGGTTCTCAAAAGAAGTAGCTGAAAAGATGAAGAAAAAGAGAGAGGCCTTCATAAAATACAGACATTTTTCAGATATGCTAGTGAGAGAAGGAAGGGTGAAAGAGGTATTGTCAGACTTAAGAATGCAGGGGAGGAATATGCAGAAACTGATTAGGATAAAGCAGAATTGCTTAACAAATATTTTGTTCCATGTTCACTGATGAAGGGCCAATAGCAGAACCTCAGAAAACACCCACAAATAGGAACAGAAGTGATGGGGATCTTGAATGATTTTCAGAAGACTGTGTTTGTGAGGAACTAGCTAAACTAAAAGTAGATAAAGCAATGGGACCAGATGAGATACATTTGAGAATACTGAAGGAACTTGGGGACATTCTAGCAGCTCCACTGACTGACCTTTCCAATGCTTCTTTGGAGTTTGTAGTGGTTCCAGAAGACTATTTGTTGCCCTTAAGATATCCCCTTTCATTTTGTCCATTGCTTTTCTACATCGCCCAGCTGTTCCCATCCCACCAATGAGTCCTTGAGGTATTGTCCCATCTTGCAAAGTTAGTTTTCCTAAAATTCTAAGACTCTCTCCTAATCTTAATACTGAACCACACCATTTGATCTCCCACTATGAAAGCACCAAGTCTAATATGGCCCCTTCACTTGTGCGTACTGTGACCAGTTGCCAGAATAGTTCTTCCAGTAGATTTTGAGCACAATAAAAGTTTTAACGAGTCCTAACTTTATGCATGCTAATGAATGCATATCCCTAACAACACTGGGGTAAATATCAGATGGTCCTTCTCTCACTAGTTAGTCTCTTTCCCCAGTTGTTGTTTCTTCTTTGGAGAGTGGGAGGTATAACCTTCAGAGCCTGGGCATAGAATATGTCTAACTCTTACTGTCTAACAAATGGCAGGCTTTTTCTTAAGTAGTGTTTTGACAAAGCTTTACGGGTCAGCTGGTACAATAATAGCGATCTTATTCTGAATACTAAGGATGTACATTTGTTAGTGCACATTCAGTTTATTAGTTTAAGCATGCAAAAAATATACAACTGATCTAACATTGAATGAGGAGGTCATTTTGGAAGCCTTCTTCATGCTTTGGACAGCCGAAAACAGGCACAGAGACATCTCCAGAAGACAGGTCTGTAGATGTCCCAGTCTGAACAGGGTATAGTGAAAGCATGATTGAGACGTACTGATTTGATTGCAGAAATGCCCTAGTAAATCAATGTCTAAGTTTAGACCTGCTGCAGGCACGAAGGGTGCTCATTTTGGCTGAAAAACCTCCAGAAGGTGCAGAGAAGAAAGCACTCCATCATCCCCACACTTTCAACGATAGCAGCAGTGTGATTTGAACACTGATTTCCCTGTTGTTATCTTACTACTCATTAGGCTATTCCTAGACATCCAGTTTCTGAACTACTATTTGGGGGACATTCATATTGGGGCATGTACATGTTTGTGAAATAATGTCTGCACCTGGGCATTCCTGTATGTTTTTCAGATGTCCAAGATTGCATTTGGATGTCCCTTCTAAAATCCCCTTCATAAAGTCGATTTCCAGATGTGACATAGTTTTGCATGTATAAAAGTATTTTAAAGTTTAAGACAAAAAATAAAAAGTCCAAATATTGTCCAATGTCCAAAAGTGAACTGAAAATGCCCCCCAAATATTTTCCATGCACATACCTACTGTATACAATTTTATTCTTGTTGCATGTTCAGGCATAAACTTAATCCGATATCTGTGATCCCTTCATTTATGTTCTTCCCTGAATTCCAAAGTCCCTTTTGGTTTTTGAGGTTTCCTTGGGATCTTTGAATGGGCAACTTCTACTTTGCAGTAAATTCTCCTTCCATACCTGGGATCAGGGCCGGATTTACCTATACGCCATGTACGTCATGGCATAGGGCCCACAGCTGGCAAGGGCCCACAAAAAGCTGCCGCGGCAGCATGGACGTTCCCGCGGCAGCATGGACGGTCCCGCGGGGCCCCCTCTGCCCTGCCGAATCCTCGGCTGAGCCCCTCCGTGCCGGCTTTGAGAGGCGCGAAGGGAGAGTGTCTCCCTCGCGTCTCTGTTAAGCCCGCAGGGGCTGATGGGAAATTTCCCATCAGCCCCTGCGGGCTTAATAGAGACGCGAGGGAGACACTCTCCCTTCGCGCCTCTCAAAGCCGTCGCGGAAGGAGGGATTCGGCAGGGCAGACGGGGCCCCGCGGGACGTCTATGCTGCCGCGGCCTTGGTAGCAGCCAGCGGTTTTGCTTTTTTAAAATTTCATTTTACTTGAGCCGATTGGGGGGGGGGGGGTAGGACTGGAAATGGGCTGGGGGGGTTAGGACTGGTAATGGGCTATTGGGGGGGGTTAATACTGATAATGGGCTGTGGGCTGATGGGGGCTGTCTGGTAATGGGCTATGGGGGGGGCTAGGACTGGAAATGGGCTTGGGGGGTTAAGACTGGAGGTGGGCTGATGGGGTTAGGACTGGTAATGGGCTGTGGGCTGTTGGGGGGGGGTTAGAACTGGTAATGGGCTTTGGGGGGGGGTTAAGACTGATAATGGGCTGTGGGCTGTTTGGGGTGGTTAAGAACTGGTAATGGGCTTTGGGGGGGGGTTAAGACTGATAATGGGCTGTGGGCTGTTGGGGGGGAGGGGTTAGAACTGGTAATGGGCTATGAGGGGGGGTTAAGATTGATAATGGGCTGTGGGCTGATGGGGGCTGTCTGGTAATGGGCTATGGGGGGGCTAGGACTGGCAACGGGCTGGGGGTTAAGACTGGAGGTGGGCTGATGGGGTTAGGACTGGTAATGGGCTGTGGGCTGTTGGGAGGGTTAGAACTGGTAATGGGCTATGGCGGGGGTTAAGACTGGTAATGGGCTGTGGGCTGATGGGGGCTGTCTGGTAATGGGCTATGGGGGGGGACTAGGACTGGAAATGGGCCGGGGGGGTTAAGACTGGAGGTGGGCTAATGGGGTTAGGACTGCAAGTGGGCTGATGGGGGGTTAGGACTGGTAATGGGTTATAGGGGGGGCTTAAACTGAAAATGGGGTGATGGGGGGTTAGGACTGGAAGTGGGTTGATGGGGGGCTAGGACTGGTATTGGGTTGGGGGGTTGCTAGGACTGGAAATGGGCTGATGGGTGGCTAGGACTGGAAATGGGCTGATGCAGGGACTAGAAGGGAATCGATGCTGGGTGAGGCTGGAACTAGAAGGGAGCTGATGTTGGGAGAGGATTAGAATGGGATGGGGCTGGAAGAGTAAAATGGAGAAGGGAAAAATATTTTGTGTGGGAGGGATAAAAAATCTACAATTGGCCGGGTATTGGGAGAGTAAGTGGGGATTGAGGATGGAGGGGTAAAATTTGAGTGGATGAAATAGGAATGAGGAAAGAGCAAAAGGAGAAAGATTAGTATGTTAAAGCAGATGTAGAGAGAGAATGGAAAAAAACTAGAAGAGAGAAGAAAGGACAAATGGACAGCAGACGATGGAGAGTTAGCAGAAGACACGAAGAAACCAGAAGAAAGTGGCTGGAGCAATTGCAGCTGAAAAAAAATGCACAAAAGGAAGAAAAATATCTCTTTATTTTGAATTTATTAATTGGAATATGTCAGCTCTGGTAAATGTGCATAATTAACGTCTGCGCTTTGTTTAGTACAAGAGCAAATTAATGTATAGTTTTATTTCTACAGTGTTGTACATTCCAAGTTTGGCTTTTGGGATTCCCAGTTTAATTATTGTCTTCCTGTTTCTAAATTGTGATTACTTGTTTGGTGATGGTCTATGTTCTGCATGTGTAACTGAGCTGAGGTGTTCTGTTTATATAATTCCTATTTGACATTGCCACTTGTTCTCTTTCCCCAGTAGGTCATGTATTGTTGTTCTCTGAAATATATTGGTTTAATATTTGCAGTGTTGCCTTTTGATTGGTAGAGTATGGTGCTTTGTGAGTCCTGGTAGTGCTGTTAGGATACGGCGGGTTTGCTATGGGTTGGCACTGGATTATAGTAATGTAGAAATCTTTTAGTCTTTCTTTATCCATACACTCTAAGAGGCACGTTTACTAAAAGTTAGTATATGGCAACATTATGCAAATATTTATGCAAATGAGGCCCCTTATGCAAATGAGGTCCCGCACCCCCCTTGTGCTGCCCTGCTGGGGGCCCACAATTTTTGTTGGCGTAGGGCCTCACTCATGGTAAATCCGGCCCTGCCTGGGATCCTTTTGCTATTCCTCTGGATTCCTCCAGATGTCCTTTACAGTTGTGCAGTGGCAGGAGAACTCTGGTGTCATGAAAGTAAAGGGAAGGAGGGAGCAAAGTATGTTTGAGGAAAGGATGTTCAGTTGGTGGCATGTTGCTTTTCATCATTATAGGCAGCTCTGGAGGATCCACTGAGTCCAGTCCTCCAGAAATGACTTGAACGATGCACTGCCTGAACCTGAGATCATCACTGCTGCAAAAACTTATAACAGCAGCACATACTTGAATGCAAGTTGAAGTCCCTGTGATGGGACCTATAGAATGTTACCTATCCCACTCCAGAGGGATTATCAATAGTCTCCTTCAAGAGAGTCTGCAGCCAGGAGTTCAGAACTTGGAGGACATGGCTCACAGGAAGAGATTAAGAACCCAGCAGGCTGCAGGAGGAAGAGACGCCTGTGGAGCAAGAAGTCTTTCCAAGGAAAGCCGTGCAAAGGAGTTCTGAGGTAGGAACTTTAATTGGGGCTGGAGGAAGAGCCAGGAGAACCAGCTTGTGGAGATTTAACAAGCTGGGACAGAAATAAAGCTGCTTTTCTTTTCCCTGAACTGCTGTCTGTTCTGACTTTTGCTTTGTGGAGGTTTAAGAAGCTGGGGCAGATTAAAATGGCTTTTGTTTTCCCTGAACTGCTGTCTGCCTGTGTTGTACAGAAAACCCTTCCTACTGCATGCCACACTACCACAGTCCCCATTGATCCTCTGCGCAGGGCTAGCTCAAGGAGGTGAGGTGCCCTAGGTGAACCTCATTCCTTGTGCCCCCTCCAGAGCCTATTGCTGCTTCTGCCCATCTCCAGGACATGCAGCAGCAACCATGACCACAAACATCTCCATGGTACTTACCTTTAAATGTGGCTGTTTGCTTCCACCCCCTGTATGCAGCAGGAAATCAGCATCAGGTGGTCTGAGAGGGGATGGAAGCAAACAGCCCCATGGTGTAAAAGTTTAAGGTAAGCACCACAGGGTGACAGCAGCAGCAATGGGTTTCTTCGGAAGACTGGAACTCTAGGCAACTACCTAGGCACCAGCCCTGTCTCTGCACCGGGGCACGAGTTTACATCCCCCAAGTTTAAATGGGGCCAACCCTCGTTTAAATCCCAACTGCTAAATAGGTAAGCCTGGTTCTACTGTGCATCCAATTTAAGGTAACTATATTTGGAAAAACTTAGTCAGGAAAGCAAAGGTACAAAAATAAGAAGAAATAGCCAATCCAATAAAATGTGGGGGTAAGACATTTTTCAGATATGTTAGTAAGAGGAGGAAGAGCAAAAGTGGTATTCTCAGACTCGATGGTGTAGGGGAGGAATATGCAAAAAGTGATGAGGATAAAGCAGAAATGCTTAACAAATATTTCTGTTCTGTGTTCACAGATGAAGGGCCAGGAGCAAGACCTCAGAAAACACCTATGAATAGGAACCGAAGCAATGGGGATCTTGAACAATTTTCAAAAAACTGTGTTCATGAGGAACTAGCTAAACTAAAAATAGACAAAGCCATGTGTCCAGATGAGGTACATCCAAGAATACTGAGGGAACGTGGGGATGTTCTAGCGGCTCAACTGTCTGACCTTTTCAATGCCTCTTTGGAGTCGGGAGTAGTGCCAGAGGACTGGAGAAAGGCAAATATGGTCCCTTTATGCATAAATGGACGTAAGGATGACAATGAGAACTACAGGCCAGTTAATCTAACCTGTGTGGTTATTAAAGTATTGGAAAGGCTACTAAAGGAGAGAATAATGAGGTTTCTGGAGTCCAATGGATTACAGGATCTGAGACAGAAAGGATTCACCAGAGGCAGGTCTTGTCAGACAAATCTGATAGATTTCTTTGACTGGGTGACCAGGGAGATGGACCGAGGGACAGCTCTAGATGTGGTGTATTTAGATTTCAGTAAAGCCTTTAACACCGTTCCGCACAGGCAACTTATAAATAAATTGAGCACCCTAGGGATGGACCCTAAGTTACTGATTGGGTTAGAAATTGGTTGAGTGGGAGGAGACAAAGGGTACAGGTAAATGGAGCTCACTCTGAGGACAAGGAGGTTACCAGTGGTGTGCCACAGGGATCAGTCCTTGGTCTAATTCTGTTTAACTTCATTGTCAGTGATATTGCAGAAGGACTGTCGGGTAAGGTTTGCTTGTTTGCGGATGATATCAAAATCTGCAAAAGAGTAGACACACAGGAAGGTAACATGAGGAGGGATCTAGCAAAGCTTGAAAAATGATCTAGAATTTGGCAACTGAAATTTAATGCTAAAAAATTCAGGATCATACATTTAGGCTGCAAAAATCCAAAGGAGCTATACAGTGAAGGGGGTGAGGTACTTCTGTCCACAAAAGAAGAGCTGGACCTTAGCATAATTGTGTCTGATTATCTTAAAGTAGCTAAACAGGTAAAAAGGGTGACTGTGAAAGCGAGAACGATGCTTGGGTATATAGGTAGAGGAGTGCCAGCTGAAAAAAGGTGATAATGCCTCTGTATAAGTCTCTGATGTGACCTCATTTGGAGTATTGTGTGCAATTCTGGAGGCCACACCTTCAAAAGGATATAAGCAGGTTGGAGTCGGTGCAGAAGGTGGCTACTAAAATGGTTAGAGGTCTTCATTATGAAGCATATGAGGACAGACTTAAAGATTTTAATATGTATACTTTGGAGGAAAGGCCAATAGGGACGCTATGATAGAGACCTTTAAATACCTCTATGGCATAAATGAACTGCAGGATCTCTTTCAATTGAAGGCAAGCTCTGCTACAAGGAGACATAGGATTAGAGTGAAAGGAGTAATATGTGGAAATATTTCTTTAAGGAATGAATGGTAGATCCATGGAATAGTCTCCCAGTGGAGGTGGTGGACACGAGGACAGTATCTGAATTCAAAAAAGCATGGGACAAACACAGAGGATCTCTAAAGGTAAAAATGGGATTATTGTAGTTGATATGGAAGGATAGATTAGATAAGCCATGTGGTCTTTTTCTGCCATCATGTTTCTGTGTTTCTAAGGCAGCATAACCTAGATCCAGAGGATCCTGATTTTACCTTTTTCCTAGGTTTTGTTTGTATTACAGCTTATTTTATAAAGTGAAGCATGAGGCTACTTTATAAAATAGGGGCTACTGGCTCCCCTGAACCTAGTCAAGGCAGTTGCGCCTGCTTTAGAAGAGGTATAACAGTATGCAGTGAGACTGGCAAATAAATGGTGCATATTATAGTATTCTATAGTATTTTCCGGAATGCATGTGCATGGGAGGAGGAGCTTTGGTGAAGCATCAATGGGGTCTAAATTTACATGTGTAGATTATAATCTACACACATGAATTTAGATCCCACTAATACTTCACCCAAACTCCTCCCCCATGAACATGCTTCCGGAAAATACATGTGATGGGACTTACGAGCACGCTTACAGAATAGTGACTCATTCATGTGTGTACGTCCTTGAGAATAGGGACTTACACATGTTTCTAGTGTGTAACTGGCTAAGCAAAGTCCAACCATGTGCACATCATGGGGCCCACATGTTATTTTCTTTTTTTTTCAGTTATTTGATCTCCAGGAACCATAAAGATTTTGGATATGTTGAACCTTAAATGCAGAGTCAGGAGGTATAGAAACTAATCAAAAATCAAACAGCACAAGCAAAAATCTAATAGATTGGACAAATAAATTTGTGGGGTGAGTTACAAAAATAATATTTGACTTCTTATGGAAATGAATCATGTGAGCTGTTTGATATGGTTTATGCATTACCAGAGTTGTCAACAGCAGAGGGATTTTCCCAAACTAATGTGGTGTAAGATGACATATGCTGTGGGAACGATAACATATGGGAAAGTTACCCCTTTGTATATAACTTGTATAGAGAGGTTTATATGCCTGTATGAAAGATGTGTATTTGCATGAAAATAAATGACAAAACAAAGCAAATGAGGCCATTTTCATCTTCTCCAAACAAACTGAATGGACACAGGTCCAAAAATCCATTCCTTTTCTATGGGGCCTGGAAGACAGCACTTCTTTTTGCTTGGCCAGTGTGATGATCACCGGGGATGAAACTCATGACCCTTAGAAATGGAAGCTAGAGACGACTTGTAGCTGAAGCCACAAAACCAGCATTGCAAAAGTAGAAGCTAGGGTATGTATTTGTTAGTGCATATTCTGTTCATTGTTGTTGTTGTTAAGTGCCGTCAAGTCGGAGTCGACTCATGGCATCCCTCTGGATTGCTATCCTATACTGTGTTCGGTCTTCAGTCAGGCTGCTCATTGTTGACAAACTGGTACCCGTAGCTGCTGTTATTGTATCGGTCCATCTCATTGCTGGCCTTCCTCTTTTGCGTTGACCTTCTATCTTGCCAAGCATGATGTCTTTCTCTAATGATCTCTCTCTTCGCATGATGTGTCCAAAGTATGAAAGTCGAAGTCTTGTCATCTGAGCTTCTAAAGAAAGCTTAGGTTTGATCTCCTCTAGTACCAACTGGTTTATTCTTCGGGCAGTCCATGGTATCCACAGTATTCGCCGCCAGCACCATAATTCAAAGGCATCAATTTTCTTCCTGTATCTTTTTCTCTTTCCAGCTTTCACATCCATATCATGTTATTGAAAATACCATGGCTTGAACAAGTCGAATCTTTGTATGGAGAGAGACACTCCGCTCTTGAGAATCTTATCTAGGTCTTTCATAGCCATTCTGCCAAGAGCAATGCGTCGTCTGATTTCTTGACTGCTTGCTGCTTCTTTATTGATAGTTGATTCAAGTAGGTTAAAGTTGTTCACAATTTCAATTTCTTCTCCTTCAACGATGAACCTGTTGATTATGCCAGTTGTCATGATCTTTGTCTTCTTTACATTAAGGTGCAGGCCCATTTTGAGACTATGTTCTTTGATTGTGAGAAGCAAATGTTTCAGATCATCTTCACTTACAGCCAGTAATGAGGTATCATCAGCACAGCGAAGGTTGTTGATGAGTCTTCCACCAATCTTCACACCTCTGTTGTCTTCATACAATCCTGCTTCTCTGATGATTTGTTCTGCATATAAATTAAGCAGGTAGGGGGAAAGTATGCAAACTTGTCTTACACCTTTGCTTTTTTTTTTTTTTCTGTTTATGCAAGTTTACAATTTAAACATCAATCGATAATGTTTACAGAAAAGATGAATTCTTGTGAACTAATACAAAAAAGAAAATCCCTACTCTAGAAACACATAACAAGAAGCATCAACAGTTCGAACGGAACAAGGAGAAATAGAATGGTTTAAAATAAGCATTCTATTTCTCCTTGTTCCGTTCAAACTGTTGCTTTTTGATCAATGTACAGATTGTGCAAAAGAACGATCAGGTGTTCTGGTATATCCATGCTTCTTAATGTGGCCCAGAGTGTCTCATGGTTTACACAGTCAAAAGCCTTGCTATAGTCGATAAAGCACAAATAGATATTCTTTTGGTATTCTTTAGTCTTTTCAAGGATCCATCTCACATCCGCAATGATGTCTCTCATTCCTCGCCCTTTCCTGAACCCTGCTTGTACTTCAGGTAGTTCTTGCTCCAGGTATGGTTGTAGTCTCTTTTGAATAATCTTCAGTAGAATCTTGCTGGCATGTGGGATCAGAACGATTGTGCGATAATTTCCACAGTCAATTGGATCACCTTTCTTTAGTATTGATATAAACACAGATCTTTTCCAGTCAGTTGGCCATGATGTTGTCTTCCATATTTCTTGGCAGAGCCTTGTAAGTATGGTAACAGCTGCATCAGATTGCTGTAATACTTCTATAGGAATGCTATCAATACCTGGTGCTTTGTTCTTTGATAAGACTTTCAATGCTGCTTCAACTTCTTCTTTTATCACCAATGGTTCCTGATCATAAGGTACAGGTTGAAACGGCTGTTGGTCCACTTGATCTTTATCATATAAAAACTCTGCATATTCCTTCCACCTTTTCTTGATCTTCTCAGCATCATTCAATATAGAGCCTTGAGCATCTTGTAACATTCCAATTCGAGGCTGGAACTTTTTCTTTAACTCTCGTAGCTTTAGGAAAGCTGATCTTGTTCTTCCTCTAATAGTTTCTGCTTCTATTTCCTTGCATGTGTTATTGTAGTATTTTTCCTTGTCCTTTCTTGCTGCACATTGGAAATCTCTGTTGAGTTCTGTGATTGTCTTTCTTTCTCCTCTGCCTTTTTAGCTTCTCTGAGTTTCTGGGCAATTTTCAAAGTTTCTTCCGTCATCCATTTTGGCTGTTTTTGCTTTTTCACCTTTTGTAGAGACTTCTCACTTTCTTCCAACACAACCTTCTTGATGTCATTCCATAACTCTTCTGGAGCTCTGTCATTTGTATCTAAAGCAGCAAATCGATTTTGCAGGCAGTCTTTAAATATCAATAGTATATTCTCATGATCATATTTTGCTGCATTCATGAGTGTTTTGATCTTTTTCAACTTAAGCTTGAGTTTGAATACTAGTAGTTGATGATCTGTACCACAGTCAGCTCCAGGTTTTGTCTTTGTTGATGTTACAGAACTTTCCATTGTTGACTTCCACAGATATAGTCAATTTGATTTTTCTATAATCCATTGGGTGAAGTCCATGTGTACAGTCACCACTTGTGTTGCTGGAAGAAGGTGTTTGAGATGAATAGATTGTTGGTCTTGCAGATTTCTATCAGTCTTTCTCCAGCTTCATTTTCTGTTGCCAAGCCCATATTTTCCAACTACGGGGCCTTCTTCTTTGTTGCCAACTTTTGTGTTCCAGTCACCCATGACTATTAGGATATCCTGTTTGCATGTTCTGTCAATTTCAGCTTGTACTTGTTCATAGAACTCTTCAATTTCATTCTCGTCTGCAGCTGCTGTTAGGGCATATATAGTTGAATTATAGTTGTGTTGATAGGCATTCCTCATAGACGAATAGAGATTAAGCGTTCGCTGAGTGCATTGTATTTCCTTACAGTTCTTGCAAGTTTCTTCTTTATTATAAATGTAACACCATTTCTTCTTTGTCTTTCATTTCCAGCATAGTAGACCATGTGATCATCTGATGCAAAGTGCCTGATGCCAGTCCATTTCCGTTTGCTGACACCCAACAGATCAAGTTGTACATGTTCCATTTCATTCTTGACCACCTCCAACTTCCCTTGGTTCATGCTTTGTACGTTCCATGTTCCAATGTGTAAGACATCTTTACAGCTTCTGACTCTCATTTCATGCGCAGCTACATCAGCAGTCAGATGTCCCGAGGGCTTAGATCCAACCACATCATAAATGCTGGCTTTACTCTGAAAAGTCTTCAGCTCTTCCCCAGTAGCTAGTTAAGTGCCTTCTGACCTGGGGGTCTCATTTTCCAGCACTATAGCACAATTTGTTTTGTTGTCACTATCCATTGGGTTTTCATGGCAAGATACAGAAGTAGATTGCCAGGCCTTTCTTCCGTGTAGTTTAAGTTTGGTGTTGTTGCCATTGTCACAGAAATGTGATCCTCCGCCGTCAACACTATCCCATTCTGCTGCTGCCCAGATGGGTGGTTTGTCTTGGTCTGGCACCTCAGCTGAGACCTGTCCATCTTGGGAGACCCTGCCAGTAGTTAAACTACCGATAGTTTAGCTCTCAGCATCACTGATGCACACAAGACCTCACAGCACAACAAGCTGCAAACCAAGTTCATTAGTATGCATTAAAAAAAATGAGTACGTGCTAAATCGATTTAGCGGATGTTAAGCTGCGAATTAACATATGTCGAGCCAGTTAGTGCTAAAAAGTTCTACTATGTCTTTTTAAAAAATGAAAACAGATGTGTGAAACGAACAGAAAAAAGTCTAAATATAGGAACAAAAAATGAACTGAAAATTTCTGCTCTGTACACATCCCTAGTAGAAGCCAGTAGATTGTTATCTTCTAAGCAAAAGAAGAAGACACAAACCCTTGGAGCCCATTTGGTCAGCATTTGATCTCTTATCAAGGGTATATCATTTGTTAGTCCAGTGGACTCCTCCGGGGGGAGGGGGAGGGGGGAGGGGGATGTCATTCCTTCTGCAGCCTAGACGACAACTTAAAGGGATTATTTTATAAGTCTTTTTCAGAATTGATTTGTGTAAATATCACCACTTACATGTGTAAATTGCATCCATATATAAATGGCCAATTTAGAAAGGCTGATTTAAACACGGATGCCCATAGCACCTCAGAATTGCAAGGGTGCGTGTCAGAGGCAAACTAAGATAAATACTGTAAAACATTTA
Organism: Ichthyophis bannanicus; assembly: GCA_033557465.1. Lineage (NCBI taxonomy): Eukaryota > Metazoa > Chordata > Amphibia > Gymnophiona > Ichthyophiidae > Ichthyophis > Ichthyophis bannanicus. Next base: position 1,749,999,797 of record CM066031.1, on the reverse strand, counting down.
ATATTGGTATGACGAGGAATGAATATGGAACTTTTATGCCAGAGCTGGGCAAGAATATGAATAAACTGTAAACAAATTTAAGAATCCCAGCAAAAATCTAAATGTGGGAAACTGATGAAAATAAAGACTGAACATTAATGTAATAACTTTAGACTACATGGTAGTTATTTTCTTGCTATTCTCATAACTGAGCATGGAAATGTTGTGCAGATCACAGGAATTTCTACTCCAGTTGAAGTACTGCATCAAAGAAACATCTGTGAAGAATGGAAAGGTCAGACTGAAACCTGCTGCTGCTTTGTATGAAGTCATTTTTTTGTTTTGAACTGCTTTGAACTTTGTACTATATACCTACAGCAAAATGAGTGTAGAACGAGCCTCACTAGAGTCTGAGTATTTGGCATTTTTCCCTTGGAATCTGCTGGCCAGCATTCCATTGTCTGTTTCCCAGCCTTGTCTTCATAGAGACCTTGGTCCTGTGTATCTTGGGCAGTTGTGTCCTATTAGATTCATTGTCCCTGACAAACAATTGCAATTAGAAAGGTCCCAGATTGGAGTGACTATCTGCTGAAACAAACTTGCATCTCTCCAGAATCCTGGAGATCTATGCGATAATACAATAGCTCTGTTTTTCTATGTTCCCACATTTGCAGAATTAGGGCACTTGGATGGCCGAGTGTGTCCCCTATTCTGATGCTGGAGACTTCCCATGCACTGCCTGGCCAGCCCTCTTAGCACTCCTGCTGGTGTGCCAGCACTGTAGCGTCCCATCACCATGGTGCCAGCACATCCAGCAGGAGCCTCCGATGCCCTGAATGACACCCACCACCATTTCCCTGCCATCCAACCCTCGGTGGGTGCTCCCACAGCCAGGATCAAGTGCCAGGTGACTTGCTGCTGTGGTGTGATTGGATAGGGGGGCTACAGCCCACAATCGTAGGGATGTCTAGCACTTATTCCTTCTTCGAGATGGAATAATCCGTGAGTCCAAGTAGATGCCAGAAGACGTACAGAGCCCTGAACTGAATAGGTCCTATATGTCCGGCCACCTCACCACTCCCCTGTTCCGTCTCTATCCCGCCCCCTCCTATCCCCATTCAGCACTCCCCACATAATGGCTCTGTACGTGCGGGGAGCCAAAGAAGCAGAAGAGAGTACCTGTGAATACCGGGGGTTGGACGTTCAACCTGGATGTCCAACCCCACTATTTGGAGATCAGAATCGACCCCCAAGTGTTGCCATTTTGCATTGACTGACACTCTCACTCCTCAGGGAACTGTGAATGATGCTGCTGAAGCTTTTGCAGCTTAGATCTCACCTGGGAATATAACTCAGGTCCTCCATACTGCAGTGGCAGATCTGTTGCTGAAAAGGTTTGGACTATAACATGTCATGCTGGCTTTTCATATCAAAACCCTAATGGAAAATATATGCACCATGGTATGACAGATTTGCACATCCTGGAAAATGAAAAAAACAGTACAAAATTTTTTATGGATGGCATACAGGGCGTACTATCCATAAGGGCATTCATGCATGTAAGGTCCTTCTGCAGGTACAAGCATTACCCAAGGGACTGAGAAGCAGTTCGGACAACTTCAAAACTGAGGCTAACCTGGAAGCCAGTTCAAGGCAGGGACAAATAGTTGGTCAGAGGGTCTGAAAAGATATAACTAGAAGTCCTTCTGAGGTCCAGATCCAATAAGGGAAGCAGCAAGGTCATGAAGATAGCTAAATTTATTTCATCTTAATTTTTTCTCCATCAAATCAAAAAAAGTTATTAAAACATGGTATCAGCGAAGGTATTTTCATACTCGTGCATTTCATCTAAAATGGCCTATCAATCGCAGAGTCTAGAAATATTGATGCTCTGTTTAAAACCTAGAGAGAAGAGGTGGAAAATCATGGTCTATATAGTCTTGTTGAAAAAGGAAATAGATAAGAGCACAGAGGTTTACGAAGCAACTCCATTCCTCAGAGCAGTTACTGTGTCCTTTGGAGAGGAAGTACATAAGAACATAAGATATGCCATACTGGGTCAGACCAAGATCCATCAAGACCAGTATCCTGTTTCCAACAGTGGCCAATCTAGGTCATTTGTACCTAGCAGTTTCCCCAAAAGACACAGGTTCCACAATGCTTGTACTGGGTCAAGCATTGATATCCTGGGTCCCTTCTTAAATAAGAACATACGATATGCCATACTGGGTCAGACCAAGGTCCATCAAGTACAGGAAGAATAAATTACCAAACAATAAACAGGCCTATATGAGAGAAATGAACGTTTATAAAGAATTAATTAAGATGACAAGAAAGGATTTATTATACCCAGGGAATACAAATGGCCCTATCTAAATCAGCCCAGTTATTTACAGTTCTGAGTGGATTAGTAAATTTGCCCTGATCACATCAAATTTAAGCCCTGCTGTTTGTGACAAAGTGAAATTGATAAACATAGACATTAAGGAGTGTTTCATTTCCTAGTGTATGTTTTACACCATCCATTTATCAGGTGTTCAAATTACCCAGTAAATCAGGGATTTGTAAGCTTACCAAAAATGTAAACAATGCTACATGTCCTTTAGATAAAGTTTCAGTATCCATAATTACATTTTTTAGGAGTCCATTGGTGAGTTTTAGACCATTTTCATTCATACCTCATTTCAGGATGGCTTACCTACTGAGTTGAAATGTGCATCAGTATGATCAGTAATGAAAAAAAGTGCTTGGTTGTCTAACAGACTGTGAGAATTACCGTCCAATTTCCAACTTACCCTTCTTAGGTAAGTTAGTAGAATAGGTGGTTCATCAGCAGTTAGATGATGTTCTAGAACAAAATAATATTTTAGATGACTGGCCAGATAGGTTTAGGAAGCAATAGTACTGAAATCCTACTGATGGCATTATTGTACAATATTCTATCTGAACTTCATGACACTCAAATAGCCTTCTTGATAATTTTTGTGGATCTGAAAGCCGCATTTGATACTGTCTTTCAGCAGATATGCTTAAAATGTTAGCTGAGTTAAGCACAGGAGGTATAGTTTACCTCCTATTAACTGGTAGACAACAAGTGAGAACCCAGGCTGGTTATTTATTTATTTTATTTATTTATTTATCATCTAGATTGTCTAAGTTCGACTCAGGTGTACCCCAAGGAGCTTCGTTGCCTGACTCTTTATCTAACGACATTTGTATGATTCCACTTTGTACTAAACTGTGTGAGCTGAAAGTTCCTTTTTGCCTTTATGCTGATGATTTTCTATTATTCCATCTATATAAGACACAGCCTCTTTACAATCTTTAAAGTTATTACAGTATCGGATTTTAAAAGTGTTTTACAATGTTGTACGAATAATGTTTTTTCCATTAACTTCAGTGAAACTGAAACACTGGGTTAATAAATATAAACCCTCTGAAATAATAAGCCTGGCAAGATATGATGTTTCAGTAAGGGAAGAAAGTCTTCACTTGGGAATGATATTAGACTGAGAGTTAACATTTAAATCACAAGTGAAGAAAATAATGTGAAATATTTACTATAAACTCCGAACTGTTAGGAAACTGAGATATGTGCCTTATCAGGATTGCTTTCAGAGTGTTGTACAATGTTTAGCATTGTCCTATCTAGATTGCTGTAATGTAATTTATGGCAGGATACAAATAATATCATAAAGGTATTATTTACTGCTGCAACAAGGTTGCAACTCTGCAACAAGATTGATTGATTGATTTAGGCCGATATGGCCATATCTCCCTGACATTGGCAAATCTACATTGACTTCTGGTGCAATATTATATCCAATTAAGACTCTCTGCCTGATTTTTCAGATGCTCTATATAGAGAATAGTATGAGTTTACAGTTTCCCCTGCAGCCCTATGTAGCTGATAAGGAGTTATGGTCAAATGAACAACTACTGAGCATTCCATTGTTGTGTAAAATCTTTGAAGCAAATAACAATCAAGTGAGTATTCTCAATGTTCTTGTTAAGTACCATTGTCTCAATAGCCATCCCTAAAATGTGGCATAGTCTTCCTTAGCTATTGTGACAAGAATCAGGCTATCTTATTTTTTGAAAGAAATGGAAATCATTAGTGAGGCAGAGTCTGATTTTACAACTAGGTACATGAAAGGTTTGGGTAAACCAGGGAGTGCCTTTATAGTTTCCCAATTTAATTGTGTTTACTCCTAAACATTGGTGGAAGAAGCATTTTATTAATATAAAAGAGATTGTGGCAGTAGTAGAAGGTGTGGTTACTGCATTCTACTATATAACCAGAAGATACAGTGCAATAATTTTTTTGCCACCTATTGTCTTTCATAGCAGTTATGGAGGTAGGAGAACATGCTCATAAAATACAATTCTCAAATTATTGCAATTTCTCACAATCCTCTTCTGATTTAACAACTTTGAATAATTGTGTGTTATCTGCAAATTTGATCACCTCACTCATTGTTCCCAATCGCTAGGAATTAAATTCCATGTAAAAAGGGGAAGGCGATGGCAGTGGGGGTGTACTATCGACCGCCTAGCCAGAATGAACAAATGGATGATGAAATGCTCAAAGAAATCAAGGAAGCTAACAAAAGTTACAGCGCAATAATAATAATGGGTGATTTCAATTACCCCGGTATCGACTGGGTCAGTGTCACGGCAGGACATGCTAGGGAGATAAAGTTCCTAGATGACATAAATGACTGCTTCTTGGAGCAGCTGGTTCATGAACCGACCAGAGGGGAAGCCATATTAGACCTAGTCCTTAGTGGAACACCAGATCTAGTGCAAGAGATAAGGGTGTTGGAGCCACTTGGCAATAGTGATCATAGCATGATTGCCTTTGATTTAATTAGTGGAGGAGGGATAGTAAGGAAATCCACAGTACTACCTTTTAACTTTCGAAAGGGAGACTATGATAAAATGAGGAAAAGAGTTAAGAAAAAACTAAAAGGAGCAGTTGCAAAGGTTAAAGACTTACATCAAGCTTGGGTGTTGTTGAAAACTACTATCTTGGAAGCCCAGACCAGCTGTATTCCACGCTTTAAGAAAAGTGGAAGGAAGTCCAAAAAACTGCCAGCATGGTTTAAAGGTGAGGTCAGAGAGGCTGTTGTTGCCAAAAAAGCATCTTTCAGGAAATGGAAAAAAGAGCCAACGACGAAACCTGGAAACAGCACAAGCACTGGCAAGTCAAATGCAAGGCATTGATAAAGCAGGCAAAGGGAGAATTTGAGAAGAAGCTTGCTGCAGAAGCAAAAACGCGAAATAAAGTTTTTTTCAAGTACATTCGTAGCAAAAAACCTGTGAGAGAGTCAGTTGGTCCATTAGATGATAGAGGAGTTAAAGGAGCACTAAGAGGCGACAAGGCAATAGCGGAGAGACTGAATGAATTCTTTGCTTCGGTCTTTACTGAGGAAGATGTAGGGATGTTACCCATGACTGAAGTGATATTTAAAGGTGCGGAAGAATTGAAGGAAATATCGATACATCGAGAAGATGTATTACAACTATTAGATAAACTGAAGAGTAGCAAATCACCTGGGCCGGATGGTATACATCCAAGGGTGTTGAAAGAACTGAAATATGAGATTGCAGACCTGCTATTTGTAATCTGTGAACTATCATTAAAATCATCTCTAATACCTGAAGATTGGAGGATCGCCAATGTAACACCAATTTTTAAAAAGGGTTCCAGGGGTGATCCGGGAAACTACAGACCGGTGAGCCTGACGTCAGTACCGGGAAAAATGGTAGAAACCATCATAAAGAATAAAATTACTCAGCATGTAGATAGTCATGGCCTAATGGGAGACAGCCAACATGGCTTTAGACAAGGAAGATCTTGTCTTACTAATCTGTTATGTTTTTTTGAAAGTGTGAATAAACAGGTGGACAAAGGTGAGTCAGTTGATATAGTGTATCTGGACTTTCAGAAAGCCTTTGACAAGGTCCCTCATCAGAGACCTTTGGCAAAACTAAAGAGTCATGGGATAGGAGGCAGTGTACTACTGTGGATCAAGAACTGGTTGAAAGATAGAAAACAGAGGGTTGGGCTAAATGGCCAATTTTCCCAGTGGAGAAAGGTGAGTAGTGGTATACCCCAGGGATCTGTGCTGGGTCTGCTGCTTTTTGACATATTCATAAATGACCTGGAAAAGGGAATAACTAGTGAGGTTATCAAATTTGCAGATGACACAAAACTGTTTAAAGCTGTTAAAACCCAAGAGGATTGTGGAAAACTGCAGGAGGATCTGGATAAATTGGAAGACTGGGCATCCAAATGGCAGATGAAATTTAATGTGGACAAGTGCAAAGTTATGCACCTAGGAAAGAACAACCCACACTATAGTTACACGATGCAAGGCTCCACATTAGACACCACCACCCAGGAAAAAGATTTAGGAATCATCGTGGATAACATGTTAAAACCCTCCGCCCAGTGTGCAGCGGCGGCCAAGAAAGCAAATAGAATGCTAGGTATCATAAGGAAAGGGATGGAGAATAAAACAAAGGATATTATAATGCCCCTGTATCGCTCCATGGTACAACCGCACCTTGAATATTGTGTGCAATCCTGGTCACCGTATCTTAAAAAGGACATAGCGTTATTAGAAAAAGTACAGAGAAGAGCCACCAAATTGGTGAAGGGGATGGAAGGCTACTCCTATAAAGAGAGGCTAAAAAGGTTAGGGCTCTTTAACCTGGAAAAGAGAAGGCTGAGGGGAGATATGATAGAGGTCTATAAATTAATGAATGGAGTGGAACGGATAAACGTGGATCAATTGTTTACGCTATCAGAATATAGAAAGACTAGGGGACATGTAATGAAGCTACAGGGTAAACTATTTAAGACAAATAAGAGAAAATATTTTTTCACTCAACGTGTAATCAAACTCTGGAATCTGTTACCGGAGGATGTAGTAAGGGCTGTTAGTATAGCTGGGTTTAAAAAAGGTTTGGACAAGTTCCTGGAGGAAAGGTCCATAAACCACTATTAAAAAGGGACCCAGGATATCAATGCTTGACCCAGTACAAGCATTGAGGAACCTGTGTCTTTTGGGGATATTGCTAGGTACGTATGACCTAGATTGGCCACTGTTGGAAACAGGATACTGGGCTTGATGGACCTCGGTCTGACCCAGTATGGCATGTCTTATGTTCTTATGTTCTTATAATCTTCTCCTTGGTAACTGGAGTCAAGGACATCTGGAATGGAGGATTAGTATAATGGTTAGAGCAGTGATTCAAAAACCAGAAGACCAGGGTTCAATTCCCAGCAGCACTTTTTGTGGCCTTGGGCAAGTCACTTAACCCTCCATTGCCCCCCCCCCCCAAGAAAATCCAAGTTATCAATGTCCCTGTTTTAATGTACATTACCAAGTTTAAATTACAATGTAAACCACTTTGACTGACATGAGAAGATGGTATTAAAAAAACCCTGTTAAATAAATTACTCTAGGAAGAAGGGAGAAGGACAACTTCTGTAAATTTCGCTGGAATATATCGCTGGAAGTAGCGGTATACAAATGTATACTAAATAAATAAATAAAATAAATTTGAGAACCAGCAAGGAGCAGAAGACTTAAAACGATGGCCACACTAAAGTAACTTGACAGAAGAAATTTTATTGAGGACCCAACTTAAAAAGTTTAGAAATTAAGCCTTCATCAGGGGTCTAAAAATAGGACACACAAAAAATACATACAAAGAAATTATAATTAAAATATCAAAAAGATAAAATTAAAGTAAATTTACACAATAAAATTAATAAAAGAATACATAAACTTAAAAACTTTTAAAATACATTACCAAATGAATGTAACAAAATTTGAGTGGAGCTTGTCCGAAAGAGATGGTGCAAAGACACTCTTCCCAATCTAAAGGGACACATAAAACAAATGAGTTCATAAACACAAATTCTGATAACAAATGATTAAGTAATGTAAAAAATGAAGAGATGTGTTTTTGCATCATCCATGATGGCTCACTTTGTGTTTGCTGCTAGTGCTATCCAGTCATTGCATGGTGAGGTGGAGCTGCGCTTGCTTGAGAAGGGAGATGGTGTCCATGGGGGTCTGGCACAGGGCATGGGTGCAGTCCCGCAGACCTGCAGACCTCCAGCTGTGGAGGCTCCACAGGGCGGGGATGGGCCAGCATGGCGCCATAGGCATGCAGAGGTGCGCCCTTGACAGCCTCACCTCTCCTTGCCCAGGGCCATGCTCCAGGGCATGCGTGAGGACCAGGTCATCTCCCTCTATCGTCTGAGCACAGGAGCTATTAGGGAGCTCTTTCAGAATCTGAGACCTGACCTCGAGCCCCTAACTGGCCGGTCTCATGCCATACCAGATTTGGTCAAGCTCCTGAGTACCCTACATTTCTTTGCCTCTGGCTGCTTCCAGTAATCAGTGGCCGCAGTGGGTGGGATGAGCCAGACCACCTTCTCACGCTGTCTCCACCAGGTACTGCAGGCCATGGTCAGCCGGGTAAGGAATTACATTGTATTTCCTAATGGTAGGCAACAGTGGGGAGCCCTGAATCAGGCATTTGAGCAGATTACAGGGATACCACACGTGATGGGAACTATTGATTGCACACATATTGCCCTGGTCCCACCCAGAGACAGGGAGGTAGTATTCCACAACCACAAACACTACCATTCCCTGACTGTGCAGTTTGTACGTGATGCAAATATGCATATTCTGAATGTTGTTCCTAGGTCTCCAGGGTCCACCCATGACTCCAAAATCCTGCATCACTCGGCACTATTTTAACAATTTGAGAGTGGACAATATGAGGACTGTGTCCTGCTGGGTGGGTATTTCTCATCTCTACTGTGCACATGGTATTGTTGTGTTCTGGGGTGCTCATCCACTATCACAGAATGGCCAGGGTCACATATGGCTTGGTGTAACACCTTTTTGACTGCATATCTCATGTGACATACAACACATGTCCTGATGCAGACCCAACCCACTTTTCAGGAACATTCAGGACACTGGACATCATGCATGGCATATCACTGCCCAGCCATGTCAGGATTTTCTGGGGCACATTGGCACATGTGCCCTCTACATTCCCTTTGTTATGTTTTGGTGGTGGCAAACTGACATTTTTGGGGGCTGTACCTGCTATCACGCCATGTCAATGTTCACATCCGTTTGGCGTTTTTCACAGTGACATACGTCTTGCATTTGTGTGTCGTGGGTATTTTGTGTGACCATGCACGCATGCGGTTTCCATTGGTATTTGGTACTGGTGTTCTGTTGCACAGATCTTTTTGATGGTGAACATATGGGCACATATGGTGTGTTCATCATATGGTGTTGTATCCCTAATTGTGTGTGTGTGCAATCTCTGTGTGTATGGTAACCTGGGGGGGGGGGAGAGGGTATAGCTTTGGTTCATCGGTGTTTGCAGCATTACTGTGGGTGTGTGGACCATTCACCTCTCACCATTTTGACCATGTTACATTGTTATATATGTGTTGCCACATTATGACATACTTGTATGCTTCCTGTACATCAACAGTGTTTTGTCGTTTATGACATCTTCACTGACCTCATCATGTATATGTTACAGTGACACCTGCTGTGTGTCACCGGTATCTTTTTTTTTTTTTAAACTTTTATTTTCATTTTGCAACAAACAAAAGAAACAACACACCAAAAGAGACAAAACAAGTATACAATAAGGAAAAGCAAACCCATTACCCCCCACCCCGATGCTTCTTCTCTACCCGATTATATCAGCATGTGAGCGCTTCCAATTAACAGTGATTATACATCAAACGATCAAAAGAGTATCTACAATACAGCATGATCATGGGACAAAGATATATACAAAGTTAGACAGTCAAATGAGAGCATTTAGCAAAATGTACATAGTCATTGAGCATCTTCCATTGAGACCAATGAGAAGGAGTCTGAACGGAGGAAGCGAACAGACGAGGTAGTTGTTCATATTTACTGGAAAGACAAGACAGGCATGATTCCACCATTCATTGGGGCTCAAATGGGAGCTAATTTTCCAGTATTACTTAATTAGGGAAATAGCTATGCCAAGCATAAAGTTCGAAAGGAGATAAGCCATTTTTGGGAGAGAGGGGATCCCCGCAACTGGGCGAAGTCCCACTATCCTCCAAGAAAGGGGCTCCTGAGAGTGCGAGATAGACTAAATACGACCCCAGACCCGACGCCAGTAATACTGTAGTGCGGGATATTCATGCATAACATGAGGCAATGAACCAATGGCCGCAGGACGTGTCCAGCAACCATTGCCCTGAGTAGTGTTCCATTTGTCTAATCTGTGAGAAGTGTAAAAACACCGGTGGGCTAGAAAGAAGAGGGTCTGAATGAGTGAGGCGGATCGGGAACCCGTGTCCCTCTACTCCTGATAAGGCTCTATTGCTCCGAGATCAAAGTCACATGCAATTCTCTCTCCCATACTTTCTGCGCTATAGGGGTATCTCTAGGTATAGCATTACAGAAGGTTTAGTAAAATTGGATGCTACACCCGGTGAATTACCGAGAGATCGGAAAGTCTCCAATCAACCTTATATAGAGAATGCCGATGGCGGGAGTACTCTAGTGGACCGAAGGCGATGCTGAAGTTGCACTGACCAGAGTCGGGAGTCTAAAGATTGCATAAGAGTATTAAAGGCACCTAAAGTGTCTAAAAGCATTGGTGGATAGTGGGAGTCTGATGGGAGAGTCATACCAGGGAGAAAGGTAAGAGGAATCGGTTTGCGAAGGCCCGCTTCTGTATCTAGCCACACAGGTCTACTCGGTACTGGCTCTTCCAACCAACGAGCACCTTGTTTGAGAAGAAAAGATTGAGGGAACACTTGAGTAAAATCGCCACCAAGTATTAATGGAGCATTGGCAGAGGCCGAGGCCAACTGCGCAATACTTGCATAGTAAGCAGGGTTGTCCACATTCGGGGCATAATGCAAATACACGTGAATTCACTATCTCCAACCTCAAGGTGTACACGGGCCCATCTACCCTTCTTGTCAGCGCTAATATCAGGTACAGTAGCGTGCTAAGACTTCTTAACCAAAGTGGCTATCCCGTACCATTTGAAAACGGTGGGAGAATAGGCAGCTACCATGTGAGGCTTAGCATTGAGTTTCAGTGTTTCAGCAGAGTTTAAATGCGTTTCCTGAAGAAACACTAAATCAACATGCTCATGGCTAAGATAGCTAAGGATTTTCTTTCCTTTGAGTGGACCATTAATGCCTTTGACGGTGAATGATAAGATTTTACATAAGGCCATACAGAAAAGTTAAAAATTCTGAGCATGATAGCACACATAATTTCACTATGTCCCTCAAACTGACTGTATCTGGCTGTACACATGACATAGGAAAAATAAACTAATATAATACAATGAAGCGCCCCACATTAACAAAGAAAACCGCAGTACGGTAGAGGAGAAGCAAAACCCCAAAATTACTGGCGACCATGTGTCTGCGGGGAGAAACCCCAGAGAAGGCCGAAATTGAAAAAACACATAACCTGTAGGACTGTGCGTGCTCCGAATCCGACCGAGGCACGCATCATGAAGGGATAGGAGACCAAAAAACAAAAGTCATATAGAGAAAGAAAGAAAGTCCAGGCTATTTCTGTGCTTGGCTATGACCGCCGCATCGGGCCCTTCAAAATGGCGGATAGAGCCGGCAAATAAGAGTCCAAACTTTGGGATTAGCGCATCTGCTCTGCTTCTTTGGAGTCTAAAAATGTTGATAGTAGATCAGGATCTTCGAACGTCCTGGTTTGGTTGTGGAGAGTCACTCGGAGCTTCGCTGGATACAACAGGCCAAAGCGAGCCTGTAGCTGTTGAAGTCGAGGGCGAAAAGCAAGGAGTTTCTTCCGACGGTCAACGGTAGGCTTTGCCAAATCAGGAAAGAAGGAGACCTTACGACCTTCAAATTCCAAATGATGATTCGCTCGGGCAGCATGTAAAATTTGTTCCACTTGTTGATATCGTAGCAAGCTAAAGACAATAGGCCGGGGGGTCGTGCGGTTGAGCGCCATGTGGGCAGGAACACGGTGTGCACGATCGATTTCCAGTTCTTTATGAAAGGTGATCTTCAGCAAGGAGGGAAGAGTTTTGAGCAAGAATTCTCTTATATCTCCTGCTTCCACCCCCTCCGGCACTCCGAGGAGCCTCACATTGTTGCGACGGGCTCGATTATTGCTATCTTCTAACTCCTTTTGAAGATTCTGTATCTGGCGCTCAGCCTCGTCCAGTTTGCCCAAGCGCACCTCGTGCGAGTCGAGGACCCCCGCCATGTTGTCCTGCCGTAATGAAAGACTTTCGAGTCGGTCTTGGAGCACTCCAAAGTCTTCTCGCATGGCTCGAAGCGCTTCTCCATTGGACTGCACCAATTCCTTCACGCCGCGTATTTCTTCCAATATCTCCAGGTGCATCTCGGGGTTTTCACGAAATGGAACCATCTTCTGTGGGGAGGACACCTCTGTTTTGGAGCGTTTTCCGTGAGAAGAAGAAGGAGACCCGAAGTCCAAGCGCGCTGGTTTATGGGCCGCCATTCCCCCCGAGGTGCCCCGGTCAGCTCGGAGCGAAATAGTAAATTTGTATAGGTATTAAGTCAGGATTCTAAGTAGGCCTCTCGGGAGCTTCAACGCAAAGCGTTCTACCCGCTGGACATCAGGCTCCGCCCCCGTGTCACCGGTATCTTTGACCTTCACATGGTTGCACATGTCTGAGTCTATCACCTTATCCAATCTGTGTTGGGGTATGTCTGCCTGATGCCTTCACAACTGGCGATAATGCTTTTTGTGAATGGGTGGTTGATCATGTGTTTGATATGTACACAGATAGAAACATAGAAACATAGAAATATGACGACAGAAAAAGACCACATGGCCTATAGAAACATAGAAACACAGAAACATGACGACAGAAAAATACCACATGGCCTATATAGTCTGTCTTTCCATGTCAATAACTACAACAGTCCCCTTTTTACATTTAGAGATCCTCTGTGTTTGTCCCATGCTTTTTAAAATTCAGTTACTGTCCTCATCTCTACCGCCGCCACTGGGAGACTATTTCATGGATCCACCACTCTTTCTGTAAAGAAATATTTCTGCATATCACTCCTGAATCTATCCCCCTTCACCCTTATCCCATGTCCCCTCATAGCAGAACTTGCTTTCAATTGAAAGAGGCTCTCTCCCTGAATATTTATGCCAAGGAGATATTTAAACATCTCAATCATTTATTTTATTTATTTATTTACATTCTCTTATATACCGCGCTATTCTGCATCAGTGCGGTTTACATTGAACAAACTGAAATTACATTGAACAGGGTATTATAACTTGGAGATAACTAATTTACAGGGAACATCCTTTCCTCTAAAGTGTACATATTAAGATCCCTATGTCTGTCCTCATATGCTTTATAATGAAGACCACTAATCATCTTAGTAGTCACCCTCTGCACTGACTCTATCCTGTTTATATCCTTTTGAAGGTGTGGTCTCCAGAATTGCACACTATACTCCAAATGAGATCGCACCAAAGACTTATACAGAGGCACTATCACCTCCTTTTTTCTGCTAGCCATTCCTCTCCGTATGCACCCAAGCATCCTTCTAGCTTTTGCCGTCACCTTTTCTACCTGTTTAGCTACTTTAAGATCATCAGACACAGCCATGCCTAGATCTCACTCTTCTTTAGTGGACAAAAGTACTTCACCCCCTATACTATATTGCTTCCTTGGATTGCTGCAGCCCAAATGCATGACCTTACATTTTTTAACATTAAATCCCAGCTGCCAAATTCTAGACCATTCTTCAAGCTTAGCTAGATCCCTCCTCATGTTATCTACCCCTTCCTGTATTTTGGTATCATCTTCAAAGAGGCAAACCTTACCCGACAGCCCTTCCGCTATATCACTAACAAAGATGTTAAAAAGAATCGGACCAAGGACAGATCCCTGGGGTACGCCACTGGTAGCATCCCTCTCCTCAGAGTGAGCTCCATTTACCTGTACTCTTTTTCGCCTCCCACCTAACCAATTACTAACCCAAGCAGTAACTTTAGGGTCCATCCCTAGGGTGCTCAGTTTGTTTATAAGTCACCTGTGAGGAACAGTATCAAAGGCTTTACTGAAATCTAAATACACCACATCTAGGGCTCTCCCTCGGTCCAACTCCCTGGTCACCCAGTCAAAGAAATCAATCAGATTTGTCTGACAAGACCTGCCTCTGGTGAATCCATGCTGTCTCAGATCCTGCAATCTGCTGGACTCCAGAAACGTCACTATTTTCTCTTTCAGCAGCGTTTCCAATAATTTACTCACCACCGAAGTTAAACTAACTGGCCTGTAGTTTTCAACCACATCCTTACTTCCACTTTTGTGTAAAGGCACCACATGTGCCTCTCTCCAGTCCTTTGGTGCCACTCCTGACTCCAATGAGGCACTGAAAAGGTCTGTTAGTGGAGCTGCTAGAACGTCCCCAAGTTCCCTCAGTATTCTAGGGTGTATCCCAACCAGTCCCATTGCTTTGTCTACTTTAAGTTGAGCTAGTTTCTCACAAACACAGTCTTCTGAAAATTGTTCAAGATGTCCCTTACTTCTGTTCCTGTTTGAGGGTGTTTTCTGAGGTCCTGCTCGTGGTTCTTCATCTGTGAACATAGAACAGAAATATTTGTTAAGCAATTTCGCTTTATCCTCATCAGCTTCTACATATTCCTCCACTTCACCCTTGAGTCTGACAATACCACTTTTGCCCTTCCTCTTCTCACTAACATATCTGAAAAATGTCTTATCCTCCCATTTTATTGCATTGGCTATTTCCTCCTCTTTTTGAATCTTTGCTTTCCTGACTACTTTGCTAGCTTCTCTAAGTTTTTCCAAATATAGATGCCTGTCTTCTTCTCTCTGTGATCTCTTGTATTTCATGAAGGCCTACCTCTTTTTCGTCACCTTTTCAGCTATTTCTTTCGAAAGCCATAGCGTTCTCCTTTTCCTATTACCTTTATTTTCCATTTTTAACAAAAAGGTTGGTTGCCCTTAAAATATCCCCTTTCAGTTCTGCCCATTGTTTTTCTACATCCCCCAGCTGTTCCCATCCCACTAACGACTCCCTGAGGTATTCGCCCATCTTGGCAAAGTTAGTTCTCCTAAAGTCTAAGACCCTCACCTTTGAATGGATTCTAACAGCCCTAGTCCTAATACTGAACCACACCATCTGGTGATCACTGGATGCAAAATGATCTCCCACTATAACATCAGAAACACTTTCACCATTGGTAAGCACCAAGTCCAGTATGGCCCCTTCACG
Source organism: Ichthyophis bannanicus (assembly GCA_033557465.1). Lineage (NCBI taxonomy): Eukaryota > Metazoa > Chordata > Amphibia > Gymnophiona > Ichthyophiidae > Ichthyophis > Ichthyophis bannanicus. The sequence continues at coordinate 1,749,984,484 of CM066031.1, read as the reverse complement.
TGTGGGGTCTGTTACCAATTGCCTGAATAGTTCTCCCTGTAGAGAATCTAGGATCTCTTTTCTTCTAGATGATACTGCAGCAAAAATGTGCCAGTCAACATCTGGCATATTGAAATCCCCTATCAGTAGCATTTCCACTTTCCTAGCAATGCTGTGTATGTCTTCAATTAACTCTCTGTCCACCTCTTCCTCTTGTGAGGGAGGTCTGTATATCAAGCCAATGCAAATACATTTCTCTTTCCCTCTTTCTAGTTTAACCCACAATGCCTCCTCTCTCCCTTTTAAGCTCTGTAATTCCAAAGCTTTAATAGTATTTTTTACATTTAGTGCCACTCCTCCTCCCCTTCCTACCCTGTCCTTTCTGAATAAAGTATAAGCAGGTATAGTTACATCCCAGTCATGGTTTTCTGTGAACCATGTTTCTGTAACTGCCACTAAATCCAAGTCGGTCACTCCCACCAAAGCTTCAACATCAGGGATCTTATTTCCCATGCTACGGGCATTTAAACACACTGCTTTCCATATATTACCCCTGTTACCTATTTCCATAAAGGTATTTAATGTATCACTTACCTGGGGGCTTTCTTCACCCATCCCCAATGAATCTAGTTTAAAGCCCTCATCAGTAGATTAGCCAGTCTACTACTGAAGACGCGTCAACATTTCTTGGACAGATGGATTTCACCTCTGCTCTGCAACCTTTGGAACAGTATCCCATGGTCTAGGAAATCAAAATGCTCTTGATGACACCATCCACGCAGCCATGCATTCATCTCCAGGATGTGAGCCTCTCTGCCTTGGCCTTTACCCTCAACAGGGAGGATTGAAGAGAACACCACCTGTGCACCTAACTGCTTCACCCTCTGTCCCAGAGCCATGAAGTCACTTTTGATATGCTCAGAGGGATACCTGGCAGTATAATTTGTTCTGATGTGTTGCCATCATTACCCCTCCCCTGTGTTCTGTGTCTCAACCCTGCAGATGCTGGCACATAGGTGCTGTGTGCCATCATGTGCTGTCATATGCTTGTGTCATTCTTCCATATATTGTTTGGTTTTCCATACATGATTGTGTGCATTGGGTGACAGCAGCATGCAATGATGTGGTAACAGCATGTACATACATACAGTCATTGTGTGTGAACATCTGTTCCTGGTTGATGATTCCACATTTCTTGGGATGCTGGATATGTGGGTTGGGCCTGGTTTCTGACCCCTGTGTGTTTTCCACGGATACCTGCAGAGATGAGGTACAATGAGGCCCATGCCTCCAGCCGCTCAATCATTGAGTGCACCTTTGGCATATTGAACAGTGGCTTCAGGTGTCTGGATAAGGACCGGCGGGCCTTACAATATTATGACTGTGACACAGATCATTCTGGCCTTTTGCATCCTGCACAACATGCTCGCAGGCACAATATCCCAGTCGACATTAATCTAGATCTGGAAGATGATCCTACGTGCCTTCCTGTACGTGGCCGTAGAAAACACACGTGTGGGCACAGTGATCAGGCAATATTTGATTGATGAGCTCTTCTCATGTAAGTCCTGCATATGTGAGGGAATTCATATGGGTATACATGTACATGCTGCCATGTGTGTTCCAACACTACATCCTCACATATGTGTGTCTCTTGTGTTTGTAACTGTACATATGCTTGTCGGCCTGCCTGCTGCTTTGGTGCAGTGACTACTTTGTGAACGTCGATCAACATGCAGCAGACTGTGGTACTTGGCCATTGTACACAATCGCAACAGAGGTGTGACATGAACATGACATGCAGGCATTGTTTTGACAAATATGACGGCCGTCTGTGCTGAGGCTGTTGTGTCCCTTGTCATGCATTTACGGTATATAATTTCTATAGTATGAAATGAACAATCGGAGGATTTATACATCTTATGGGATAATTAGTCCAAGATGGTAGTTTGGAGGAACGTCTGTATCTCTAGCAAATGCATTTACTGTCAGCACAGCACAGCATTGCACATGTGTGATGTTATATGTCCTCTGCACCTGCATAGTTGTATACCTCTTTGGCATGCAAATACCATACCCCATATGTACATGTTGGCATGCATATGGCCATTTTTAGCACAACAGTTTAATAGTTTACATCATGATATTTGGAACCCTAGAAACTTAGCTGTGTGTATATACAGCTGATAGGAGTTGTTGTGTTGAACAGTACGCACACTTTTCCCTGACATTGTGGCATCAGCCAACATCAGTGTATCCGTGCATTGGCTGATAGCATGGTTTCCACTGATGTTAGATTCATGACAGACAGGCTGTATGCTACTGGAGGCATGTTGACCTTGGTTTACAGTGTATGTGTGTGTGTTTTGTGCGTGACATTTTACGGATCCACTGTGTAGGCATATTGCATTATCTGGTGATGGGATGAGTCTGGTCACCCGTGGAGGGATGTTCAATGTGCTATTTCTACATTTCTGATGATGACCTGTGAACAATGTCATAATGTGTTCTGTGTTGTTGACTGACATATCTTTTGTGTGATGATAGATCAATAAGCATCAGCATTGCAATTTCACACATGTCACCATACTTTCGACATGTGGCAATGATGGCTGCACATACAGACATGGTCATTCAACACATTTCACTGACATCGTCTGCATGTAGTATGGCGTCTTGGAGCCTTTAACATCTTCAGACAGTCCCTATCAGACATATGCTGCGCACAGACGGTGGTTTGCACCTTGGATCATTTGTGACTAACAACATCTTTTAAAAGGGAGGAGTAGCCTAGTGGTTGGGGCAAGGTACTTCAGGCCGGAAGGTCGGGGGTTCAAATCCCACTAGAGGACAGCAACCTTGGGCCGGAAGGACTGGGGTTTCTAGTCCCACAGGTGCTCCTTGTGGTCTTGGGCAAGCCACTTAACCCTCCATTGCCCATGTTCCCTGTAAGTATTAGTGTGTGTGTCTCATATCCCCATGTGTTAAATGTATCCCCCACTTGTGTTGTGACCGCTTTGATTGAAGGATAAGGCGGTATACAAAACTGTCTAAATAAATAAAATAAATAAATGTTTGGGTTTAGCTGTTTAGTTCATCATGCTTCATTGTGGGGTCTATGTCCACCAACACTGCTGGACATGATTTGGCCCTGTGAGATGCCTGTAGGACATGCTCATGGACATGTCCATGTGTAGATGACAACCTCATTTGCAGTGCTATTTCTTACTGTCCTCGACATCCAATGTGCTTTGTGTTATGATACTGTAATGTTTGCATGTCTGACATTTCATTCTGTGCATATTGATGTTGCATGCCCTGCAGTGTGACCTCATGCTGTGTGAGGTATACCATAGCCTGATATCATTTCATGCTGTGTGAGGTATACCACAACCTGATATCATTTCAGATACCAGTGCAACAAACACAGGCAGCCGATCAAACACAAGCAAAATGCCAAAACCTTCACGCTTCAAGCCACTTGACAGAGGAGCTGATCACGAACTACATGCTCCCAAAACTAGCCAGATCAACAGCCAACCTCAACGAAATGGTTTCCAACTGGAATGACACCCTCTCCTTATATGCTCAACAGCTGGCCACTAACAAACACTCAATACCCGACAACCGAACTGCTAAAAAGCAATCTGCTCCTTGGTTCTCCACTGAGCTCCGATCCTCCCTACTCCACCTGAGAAAACTAGAGAGAAAATGGCAACATACCCATAGCACCGATGACCAAGTCACCTAACTAGCATATCTGAAACTCCACCGGGAATCAACATGGGTCAAGAGGAAGTAATTCCATGCTAAGCTCCTCAACCACTCACTAAATAAGCCACGTGACCTATTCAACTTAGTAAAATCCTTAACCAACCAACCATCTCCACCACAACAAGAAAGTATTCAGCCCCAGGAATATGCGAATTACATTCAATCCAAAGCAGTAAAAATAGCTTCCGCCACATCCCAAGAACCCCCCCCCCAGGAGTATGCGAATTACATTCAATCCAAAGCAGTAAAAATAGCTTCCGCCACATCCCAAGAACCATCCCAGACTACTCACATGCAACTTCCACTCACCAAACTCTCACCTCCTTCAGCAAAAACCATTGAGGACATTATCTCCACCATCAACACCACGACTGCTCCAACTGACCCATGTCCAGCTTACTGGATAAAAACAATGCGCTCAGAGCTCAGTCCATTCATAGCTAACATTGCACACTGGTCCTTTGCAACTGGAGTCTTCCCTGATGCTCTCAAGCATACATCCATTCGACCATTACTAAGAAAAAACCAGCTGGACCCAAAGAAAGAGGATTCTTACCGACCAATCTCTAGTATCCCATTTCTAGCTAAAATTCTTGAGAAGATGACCCAGAGACAGATCCAGCAGCACATAGACTCATCTTCCCCATTAGACTCTTGTCAACATGGATTCAGGGAAGCCCATTGTGTAGAAACCCTCCTAACTACATTAACCAACACACTTACCAATGGGATTGACAGCATCAAGAAGGGCTTTGCATTAATCTTCCTTGATATAGCGGCAGCGTTCGACTCCGTAGATCACGTCCAACTCCTTAGGCGGCTTCATGAAAAGGGAATCCATGACTGTGCATGGGATTGGTGCAAATCCTACCTAGAAGGTAGATGGCAGCAAGTTCGAATTGGTAATAATACATCAGAACACTTCCAGCAGAAGCAGGGAGTACCACAAGGTTCCTCCTCCCTGTCTGCACTGCTCTTCAATATTTATATGCAGCCAATCTGTAACATCACCAGATCCTTCAGCATATCATGCCTCATGTTCGCAGACGACGTGCTGTTGTTTACACCTATAACTGTCACTTGCTCGGATTATTCACCATTAGTCAACTGCTTCAACGCAATAACAGATTGGTTACTCAATCATAACCTGCGCATAAACTTCAAAAAAACAGAAGTCCTAATAATCACAAGAAATAAATGCTTCTCACCTCCACCAAAACTAAAAGTGAGGGACGCAGAACTCCCAGTCAAGTCCAGCATACGCTACCTAGGAGTGATACTGGATCAACAGTTGGATTTCAAGGATCACATTAAATGCACAGTAAAAGCTATCTACTTCAAGATCAAAACCCTGGGCACCTGAGACCCATGATAGAGTCAGATGACTTCCGCACCATCTTCCAAGCGCTAGTTACACCGCACTTCGACTATGCTAACATAATTCTGCATGGCCTTCCCAAAACTACCCTAAACCCTTTACAGTTAGCTATGAATGCAGCGGCCCGCGTCCTGTGTGGAGCCTCTAGGAATGATCACATTTCCCCCATTCTAAAAGAACTCCATTGGCTCCCAATCAGCTGTAGAATATCATATAAGGCCCTCCTCATTACCTTCAAGGCCTTTAATAAAATATCACCATCATCAATTTCTGACCTTCTAGCTCACCCCACGAACAACAGATCTAGGAGATCACTAGCCGCAAACACCCTACTCATACCAAGCGAATCTACAAAACTCAACCAGTCAACCATCAATAGGGCATTTGTCAACTACGCTCCCAGGTGCTGGAACAAACAACCTCCCAGCATTAGAGCAATCATGGACCTTAAGCTGTTTCGAAAGGCCCTCAAGCATCACCTGTTCCTCATGCACTTTACACATCTCGATGCCCACTCCCCTCACCCCCCCACCCCCCCACCTACACAGTCTCAAACCCATGCTATCTGACAACATAGATATGCTAGAATCTTAACTCGATTGTAAGTCAAGTTAGGATTTGAGCACCAACCGCTTATTGGTTTTATTGTATATAGTTCCCCAGTTTACCTCCATGTTAAAGCCCTGTTATATGTAAACGTAGGCCAGACTTGACTGACCAAGTATGATACTGTTTTAATGTAAACCGCACTGATGACAAATAGCGCAGTATATAAGAACTGTTAAATAAAATAAAATAAAATAAAATAAATAAAATAACGGTGTTTCTATTCCTTTTACCACAGAACACAGGTGACGCACACAGCACATTTACTACACTGCATCTGCGGTCACCTCACCCACTTGTTGGAGGACAGAGCAACACCATGCCATAATCCCTGAGAGATGGTGCCATATGATGATGGACCACTGTGGGTGGGGCACATGCCTATGATGGACATTATTATTAAAGTGGGTGATTTGTGCATACCGAGGATGCCCAATAAACTCGTACTGCCATACTCTGCCTGGGTGTCCAGATTCATCGCAGGAAACACATTTTTCCTTTGACATACTGTGGCACATTGAGAAGTCCCACATGACTGTGCATGCACATGGGTTACATAACAGACTTTATGGGACATGTATGGTTGCACACACCATTTGTGCTGTGGACACTGTGTACTGGTGCATACATGTGCAGCAGGGGAACACATACTCGCTGTATGGTGACAATTCAACTGACATTGTGTTTATGTGTTTGGCCCATGTGTGTGACTTGCATCACTGGATGTCCTCATATGTTTGTCGCAACAGGAGACTACAGCCATGTGTGTGGCAGCAGAGGGACATTGTGTAGGTCTTCGTTTATTTGTCTGTCTGCCTTGCAGTTGACCAGGACACGCTGTTTGACACCACACCAATGTGCTCAAACGCCAACATCTTGGATTGCTGTTGGGCCCTTGCCAAAAGTGCTACTGTGCATCTGGGGCAGCACTGTGTCTTGTTGCAACTTACACTGTGCATGTGCATGTGAGTGAATATGTTGGAACAACAGTGCATGTGCTGATGTGGATTTTGTGATGGTTACTGCACCATTATTGACATGTTTTTATACCTCCACAGACATGTTATTCTGTTTGGTTACTATACAGATATGACGCTATGTATTGACTTACAAAATAATCATTGCATGTCTGCTCGGTCATGTCTTTCACATGGCATTGAGACATACGCATTGCATGGAAACCTTTGTGGTGTGGCAATCTGTGTGTCCATTTTCGGCCTATATTTGTGCATTCCATGTACATTGACATAGGTGTGATGCTCCTGTACACACACCGACCATTACAGCAGGGCTCATGCATAGTGCTACCTCTGCATGTCAGTAAAGGTTGGATTTATGTCTTATTTGGCAACATGTGCCTCTCATACCTGTGTCCATGTCCTCATTTTGCATTGTGTCACTGATTTTTGGGCCATTTGTGCATTAAAGGTGTGTATTTGGCTGGTGTGTACATGGTGTGTAAAGGTGTGCATTAAAGGTGTGTAAATGACTTCTGCTTTTTCTCAGCACATCACATACTTATTTTCAGGCAATCTACACTGCTGTTTGACACACTGATACACACACATATGCTCAAACATGCTGAAAGGGTGTGTTGTGGGGCATTGTGTGTTAGGGCATTGGGACATACCATCATTTTCATGTTTGTGTGTTTGGCCATGCACTGCCCATCGCCATCTGTACATGGCAGCATGGCATTACATCTCTGTGTTTTCCTTTCCTACCTTATTGCTTTGTGGTTGTGGGGTCAGCTTGGTGTACCTGCCTATATCATGCTCCCTATCAGTTGTGTGACCAGACACATACTGTATTTAATGGATGACCCACTTTGTATCAGAGCAATCACATGGACATTGTTCAGTTGGTGGACATCGGACACAGCGAAACATCACTTTGTCCTGTCCAGCTTACTATGACTCGGGCACAGGTTTGTGACACTGACAGCTATATATGTGCAGACATTCTAGGCAGGTACGTTGGAACATCAGCCATGCACCATGTGTGGTCTTGCCATTGCAGTGATGATGCAGTTGATGTCATTGCATGCTGTCTGGCTCAATCACCACACAATACCCCCACAATACCCCCAGATCTACATTGTGATCATTGCCCAGTGTGGGTTTTTTTCACATACATGATGTGTGAGGTGAGATGTTGCCACAGCAGTGTAACCGTTCGTAGCTCAGTAACACGGTGTCTGTGGTATTCATAGCATGTGTCCATTATGTTGGGTTGTAGGTGTTCATCTATTTCATACACATGGTCCATACTCCTGTCACACATGTGTGAATGGCAACGTCACCCCTTGTGCACATGACCATCAAACTATGCGGGAAACATAGGTTTTTACAGGTACAATGGAGGGGTGCAACATATCGAAGAGATTACACACGGGCAATGTTGGGCTGTTATACATGTTGGGTTGCCACCATCACGGCATTAGTTTGACATGCATACTTACCACACAGTGTGTGGGACACACACATGGGAACTTGCGATATGTTGGTCACTTGGACTCTGTACAGCTACTCTTAATCAGGACATACTGCCAATAAGGGCCTGATCTGACACCCAGAGGCACGTACATTGTGCCTACCACGAGTTCGTTCATGCAACATCCTATATAAATATGCGGCTCCATACCCATGGATCTGCAGTTTCAGCGACTATTCCTGTTGCCCCCCATCCATCAGGCACAACCCTGCCATAACATATGCAGCGGGGCACCATTTTATCAGGGAATGAGGCTGGTGTGGGGGTTACACCGATGGGCGGCTGCATTCCTGAGCCCACAGATGGTTTCACTGATATCAACAGAGGTATGGCATTGTAACACTATCGACATTCTTCACTCACCTGTCCGCCAGGGCCGTTGCATGGCAGCTGATGGTTTCCCTTGTTGCGTTCTTTTGGGGGGGTGTGTTTATACGAACTTTAGCACATACATGTTCAGGCTGGTGCCAGTACAT